>JAUBOC010000063.1:11292277-11304902 GCA_032275365.1 Anablepsoides cearensis
AAATAATCTTAAGAAACATCAGATTCTTCTCTACAGTCTGGGTTGTTGGCTGTTGTAGCAACGCTCTGTTCACATGCTGACATTCCCCTTTGACATCACTTCCTGTAACTTCACAGGCAAATATCTCAACAACTGTTCATCTCAGCAACATCAAATTTTTTTTGCTATATTTTATCATTGTCCTCTTTCTAAAAATGCATTCATATGTATTACAAAAATTTGACGTCACAGGCACTTTAAAAACAATTATATGGTCTTTTGCAAGAACTAAAACATGCACTAGAGAAAAAAAGTTGCTACAGATACTAATCCAGTTTCTCAGTCCACCATCAGCTCTTCTGTATACCAATGAGTTTATGAGACACTGTACTACATAAAGTATAGTTGAAACACATCTATAATCGAATGGCTGAGAAGAAAAGATCAGGTGTTACAGTGAATTAGTCAAAGAATGTTTAAAAACAAGCTTGAACCAAAAGTCCTTCATGCTAATTAAATCATATACACAGAAGACACTTCTGCATTACATCCCCACACATACAAAGATTAGAACATTTTACTTCCCTTTTTAAATCCCTGTTATGTACGTGACGGTTGCATTATTACCAAACTGAGATCATAATCACCAACTGAAGGTGATTCACCGAGGAAGTGCTCATAATTACAGTTGCTGCTGCTTTATGTCAGAGCTCTGACGTGCAAATTATCACCAACAGCCCTGCAGCTAATAGAGGAACTGTTAGGCTTTACAGTTTATGTAAATAAAAGCCAAAGCGACAGGCTTCAGCTGTTTGAGCACAAACTCATTAGAGTCTCCATAGAGAATAAAACCATTCTGATATTTCAGAGTGTTCTCCCTCAGGGTCTGAGAGTTGTAGCAACCAGACTCACCTGCCCAACATCTTTATTTTCAGCTTTGTTAACCAGAAACACAGAAGTTGTGTTAAATCGTCGACGTGTGTTTGGTTTTTAATTTTGTTCATGTTGGTCCAGTTTTCTGTACTGTTTATGTGGAATTTCTGTTTTTTGATACTTTCTTTACATCATTTCATGGCTCCAACTGAAGCCAGAGCAGTCATAAAAGCAAACTCAGAACTATTTTTAACCAGGTAATTTGAGGAAAAATGAGCTGAAGAAGGAAGAAACAAAGAGATGACATCTGATTTTCAGTGGTTGCGCTGCATGACCTGAGGCAGGTGTTGGAGTAGACCCTGAAACACGAGCCACCATAATAATAATAACTGTAAGCAGTAGATTATGGGAGTTCCCATGTAACCCAGTCAGTACAGCCAAGAGCTATGTTAAAACTGTAACAAATATATAAACAAAATTAACCTTTAAATGAACAAACAAATGTTTCCAGATTCCTTTTTACCATTTATGACTCTCTATGTCACCAAATTTTTAAAGGTAAACTTTATTATTTCCTCAGATTTTATTTATTTTGTTTTACTTTTTGTTATATTTAGGTAGTCTTTATGATTTTTGAGAGGTTACTTCACTTCCTGTGTTTCCACCATTTCATTTTCTCAGTAGTTTTCCTCACTTAGTTGCTGCTCCTTTCTCCTGCCACGCCCACTTTCACCTGTTCCAAACCACCTGTCTCCAGTCATCTCATCACCCTCATCACTCCATATAGTCTCCCAGTCTTCTCCGCACCTGCAGTCTGACATTTTAGGCTTCTACGCCCATTGCAGTTCTCCTCTGTGTCTCCTTGAGTTGTACTTACAGTCGCCACGTCAGCCTTTTTCTTTTGTTTCTTTAATAAATCTGTTCCTATTTTCTTTAACTGAAGCTTTTCCTGTTTGTCTGCATTCCTGAATCCATCTCTCCTTCAAACCACGATTCTTATTTTGTAACAACAAAGGCAAAAAAATGTTGGTTGTCACTTTTTAGTGTAATTAATTCAGAAAATATTTTCAGGACCCCACTGTGGGTCCCGACCCTAACTTTGGGAACGACTGGTCTAACTAATCGCACCAGATATAGCATGAAATTGTACATATTATTAATTTAATTTCTTAATTTATTTAATAGTTACAACTTCATGATACCGCAACATTTTTCAAGTAGATTTTAAAATTTCATATTAATTTTCCTTTGGCTACACTGTAAAACATAATTCATTGTAAAAACAATTTAAAAAATTTAACTTCATTAATTACTTCCAATCAAATGACTAAAAACAGTCAAGTGTCTTTAACTTTATTTATGCAATCAGTGCAGTTTTATTCATGACATGCCTTAACTTGAGCTAATAAACTTTTCAAAGATGTCCGCTTCATTATGCAAGAGTTGTTTTTTAAATCCAGGTTAAATTTTTCGACCAAACATTATCACCACAAACACTACCTTTTCTAGTGTGATGACCGCACAGGCATTTGGTTCTACGCTCTCTTTCTGCCTCGGCTGGAGAAACCTGAACAGCAGGTCCTTCATGTGAGAAACCTGCCAGACTTGTTTAAAGGCCGAGTCAAACTGCCACTGTTCCAGAGGACGCCTCACTGTAATGCCATGCGGGTTACTCCCAAACTGAATGGAATCCATCACGTGCAATTTGCTTTTAGACTACTTCGAGGTGCCGGCATTTATTTAATTTACTCTTTGTTTTAAATGATCAACTTACCTTCACTTTCCTCCCTTCGATGTCAACCGTCCTCACAGTGAAGTCCACCCCAATGGTGTTCTGCTGCTTCTCAGCGAAAATGCCTGACTTGAAATTCTGGACCACGCAGGTCTTGCCCACGTTGGTGTCCCCGATGAGGATGATCTTAAAGAGGAAATCGAACGTGTCATCGTGCTCGGGTACAGATGCCTGCATGGTAGAGTGACAGCGTCTTAATCTGAGCTGACGAATGAAACGATCCCTCCTCAGGCTGCGCCTTTAGATCACTTGGAATGTTTGACCTTTGAGGCCAAGATGATGGATTATTGTTATGGTTGACTAGAAAAGAGCCCAAAGTTACGAAACGAGTTCAAGCTGCTTAAAATTGTTGCTCTTGGTTTGAATGACAGCTGCCCAGCAGACTATATTAATGTAAAATAGCTTCAAGAAATCACATCAAGGTGGAGAATGAAGTCAGTAAAGGGTTAAAAAGTTTCAAAAAGTTTAGTTTATCCACTTAAAATAAATAAAGTACAAAAAAGTCAGTGGTTTCTGCATGAATCTGTTAAAAACAGAAAGGATTTTCTTTCTTGTTCAGCATTATTTTTGTTGGTTTTTTTTTTGTCCCCAGATGGTTCCTCTCTTGTCCTCTCAGTGAGACAAAACTGCCTCAGTTCTGCCTCTCTGTTCAGCTCCTCCTCAGGTGTTGACCCACTTTACAGACAGTGCAAAAACACATCCCGTTCCTTTTAGTCCTCATGCACGGGTTCCAGTTGTTGATGAAAATATAATGATTTAAATAAATGAAATCCCTGTAAAGAAGAGTTAAGTGTCAGGCCCTTGTTTCCGCCCTCTGAGTCGCTCCTTCCTTTTGTTTCCGCATCTTTTCTCTAGTCGGTTTTTCCTGATCTGGCTGACTTGACTTTTCTCTCTCTCTTCTCCCCACCT
The DNA here is from genome assembly GCA_032275365.1 of Anablepsoides cearensis. Lineage (NCBI taxonomy): Eukaryota > Metazoa > Chordata > Actinopteri > Cyprinodontiformes > Rivulidae > Anablepsoides > Anablepsoides cearensis. Next base: position 11,295,831 of record JAUBOC010000063.1, read on the forward strand.
GTGGTAACAATAGAAACACGCCCCACCTGTATTTCCCCTGCAGCCCAGCCTTATAGCTGCTGTTGCTTTCTGGGAAATGCAGTCAGTGCACAATAATGGTTAAGCTCCTAATCATCTTCAAAGACAATAAGTGCTATTAGATGAGTCAAAGTACATTTACCATTGTTTTAGGGCAGATAAAAATGTTTTTTTTAATGGGCGTGTGTGTTAGTTTGTTAGTACAATGAACCACTGGATGAAGTTAAATGAAACCTGCATAAAGTGACTATTAGATGTACAACTTATGCTTTGAGGTCAATCCAATAAAAGATGGCCGCCACAGCAAACAGAACTTATAAGATACAAAACTGGCTACAGCTCAGTCACAGATACTAAGCTAAATCTTGGTGTGGCTGGGAGTCATTCACACAATAATCGGAATACCAGTATCACAAAAGCATAATAGTTCATTACAGCTAAATTCAAACAATTAAATAAATTCAGAATCTTTTGAATCCCTGAAATATAATTTCTAATAAAATCCCATCAATCAGAACAATGCTTTGGGACATAAGAGAAGAAAGAAAGAAAGGTTTGTTTTACACATATAGAATATCAAGTGATGGTGAATTATGACTCATAGCAGCAAATGCTTGGTTTGAATGTTAAAAACACAGTCCCTTGCCCTATCTGATACTGAGATGAGTTTTCAGTTTTTTTAAAGTGACACATAAAACAAAACAGCATAGTTTAATATGAAAGTTTGTATAATATAACAATAAGGAATTTTTGAATAATTCATTACTTGCCATTTTCTTTATTTTAATGGACAACTAAAACTGATTACAAATAAAAAATGTTTTAATCCCTAAAAAAATAAAAATAAAAAATACATTTTTGGAGTTTTGATGAAGGTGAACTCCAGCCATCCCGATGGGTCTAAAACCCTATTATTATTGGACCTAAAACACGCTAATCACATGGTAGAACCCCAATTTCCGAGCGCCCCTGAAGGCAACGCAGCACTCGCATCCAGCGCATCTCCGTGATGTCACGCGCGGATACAGCGGATAGATGCCCTTACAGCATCCTCGCTGCTTTCTTATTTTCTTTATGAATAAAAGGGGTTTATTTTATTAAAGCCTGAAGGGGCAGCGGCGGCACAAATATGCAGAAGAGCTCAGTGGTCGTGGTGGCGGATAAAACGAGCCTGAAAAGGCCGTTTATTTTTGCTAACGCTGTACATATGGTAGGTAAAGCATTTTTTTACGAGGCCTGTGCTATATCTGTTTGTTATGATGCTAAAATATTGTCTTTAAAGTTAGCATTCAGCCTCAAATGAGCCATAGTGTCAGATAAACCCCAAATATTTTTTCTATTATATGAATTAAATTTAATAAATAGCATTTTTGTTGACTTCTAGTCATGTGATATTGTCATCTTCTTTAAATGTCTCATTAAGGCTAAACCTTATTTTCTTTAGCCTTTAATGTTTTTGCACTGCTTAATAAAACACAAGCTTATTTTTTTCCTATTTGTGTTTCTAGAAATGGGTTCACAGAAACAAAACACAAAAAAGCTTAAAGCTTACAAATGTATTTTATTTTATTTGTAGTTTATAACCTTAAATTGTTTTTTTTATGATTTGTTGTCCTCTCCTTCAGGCCCTGTGCTTCTTTATGCTGAAAATGACTGTAATTTGGCACGGAGACCTCCTACAAACTGGCAAAGTAAGACTGAATTTGGAGGTTTGTACTAACTGGACTATTGCAGTTTTAGAAGCAGATCGGAGCCAGCTGAGGAATTATTAATGACCACTTCCATAAATATCCCTTGAATGCACCGCAGCAGCACATTTTTATATTGTATTTCTCTGGAAAACAATGCGTCTGTTGAAATGGGCAAAACTATAGGCTGTCCAGAGAAAGCTTGGTTCAGCAAAGTTCATAATATCCTAGTATTCTGCATTAGTATATGTTAACTTGGATGTGTCTTTGCTCTTTAGATGGTGCCTAGTATTCCTGTAGCGATGATGTACGCCATCGAGATTGGCTGCCTGCTGCTCTCAGCGCTCGGTGTGTTCGGAGCCTGCAAGGGAAAGAGATGGTGTTTGATTCTGGTATAAACAAAACACTTCCTTTTTCTGTTTTATCACTTCATCTTGTGTCTCTGTAGTAATATTTGTTATATATTTTCTCCTCTATGTGTCCAGTATGCATCAGGGATGGCAGCAGTCAGTCAAACAATTATTATTAGAACAGCCCTGAGTTATCAAGATGTTTATGAGGTATTGTACTGGAATGACCCATATTTGTGTATTTAGATGGATCCTTACAGAACAAGATGCTCCAGTGTGATTTGTCCGTCTTTAGAAACGTGTTGTACGTGATGAGTCCAGGCTGCTGGCCATGATGCCACTCAGTGGACCCAGCAAAGGCAACAGGACATTGCTCCATAATATCCAAGAGGAGGTAAGCAGCAATTATTTATCATCTGTTTCCGTTTTTATGCAGATAATAAAGCCTCATTCATGTCATCTGAAAGAAGCATGTCATTTTATTAGATTAAAAAACAACAGCACCATAAGGAGGAGCTTTTAGTCTCAATACTGCCCCCAGGTGGCAACAAAACCTACAGCACTAAATCTCTGTTAAAAAAGGCTTCATCTACAACTAAAAAGTAGAAAAAAATGATAATTTTCACTAAAAATCACAGTATATGTGTCAGTTCTTGTGCTTTAAAGAGTTTCAATTTTTTTTAAATAATTTATACACTTGCTGTTGATTATGTGACACTTTGTTTTTGTCATCTCCAGTTTGAATGCTGCGGTCTTGTTGAAGGCTACAAAGACTGGGGCCCTTCCATCCCTGCTTCTTGTAACTGTCATTATCCAGGAAAATGCGTCAGTATTTCTGCCTATATACACTACAACAACTTCATTGTCAAAATTTCTATTATCAGTATTTATTTTCAGGATTTGGTCATGAATTTAGGGTAGTTTTTTTTACTCAGAAATGAGTAACTAAATGAATCAGCCCAAACCATGAAAGGAGATAAGTATATTCCATAAACTTCAGATTTTTTTTAATAGGCATTATTGAACATAACAGAAGGTAACATAAATGTTATAAATGTAGAATATTCAAATAAATAAAAAAGATAAAGTGCTTTCCATAATGTAGAACCCCTTTGAGACAAAAACACAATATCCTGTCACATAAATAATAATAATAGGTATTAGTAACAATAATAATAAGATAATAAGCTGAATTTTTATTTGAATGAATTATTTTGTTTTAACCAGATTCGACTACGGAGCAGTGTGACGCTCGGAGCACCGAAGAACCAGTATGTTTATCGAGAGGTAAAACAAACTTTAATAATCTTCATCAAGTCACCATAACAGTTTCCATCAGAAAATTAGCATGTTATATATTTAATACAAAAGTAAGGACATTAGTGTTTGGTAAATTATTTCTTTGTTGTAACAATACTTCTTGGCAATAAATCTTATACCAGGCACATGATTAGCAGCTCCTGGGGGTACCAGAAACTCAAAACAAGTGGTCAATAACAGCAAAATAAGCTGTTTGGCAATAAGTTTTACTTGTTTGCAACCGAGCGCTACTGCTCATCCCACAAATGCCTGTTCCTTACAAATGTGGCACCACTTAAAATGGAAATTAACCGACTTTCCAACTGTATAATAACCTACCAAACACAAATTTCATTATTTTTTTGTGCCAAGTTACAAAATCACTGATTAGATCAAACATAAATTGGCAACAATTCCACCTACATAAGACTATAACCAATCTGACATATCTGGAAACAAAATTTAGAAAGTATTGACACTTTTATGTTGTAAGGACCAAAAATAGTACTAAATGTCCCAGCAGAACTATTTGTCCTATTTATCTTCTTGCTTTATCAGACCTAAATGCAGAAAAGCATCAGGCTGATTTAGGATCAAGCCTGATCAGAACCAACCTTCCTGCAGGCTGGTTTCATTACAAGCCCCGCCCCCTTTCATGTACACAACCAGAAGAAGTTATTTCATAATCAAAGCACATTTACCTATGTTTCTAAAACCTACCTTCTAGAATGTTTTTCTTTCTTGTGCTATTGAAGGTCTTTTTTTTTTTTTGGCCCAAAAATCCCCCGCTCTGTGAGATTTTTTTGTAATTGTTGTTGAATTCTCTGTTCAGCAGGTCTAACAGGTGTACTCCAGCAGGTGTACTCAGACACAGAGGAAGACAAATTAACCAAGATCAATACCCTGTTTACGCCTCCTTTAGCTTTTTATGTCTCTGCTCTCTTCATCCGCAGCCTTGCCTCCCGATTTATGTTTCCGAGCTGAAGCTGGCGTTCTTCCTGGTGATGGCCATCCAGTTTGGAAGTGCAGTATTCTGGGTACGCGTTACACTCGAGCGTTTTGCGCCTCGCCCACAGCTGCTGCTTTACTCAGTCCCCGTCTGCTTCTGTCCGCAGATCATTTTACTCGTCATGAGCATCAAACTGATGGGGCAGATCAAAAAGAAGCAGGAGTTTATCGCTCTCCTCCAGTCCAACAGATACGTCCCCGGTGCTTTCTAGTGCTGCCAAGCAGTGCGTTTTAAACACACTTGAAGTTATTCTCGAGCATACATGGTTGGAATTTGCACATTATGCTGTATTACCATAACCTGGCTATTTTGTGCTGTAGCAATATATGTTATGATTTTATACATGTTATTGCATGTAACAGACATTTAAAGATAATCTACATGCATAGATTGCAAACAAATATTAAGCCTTACTGCTGTAAAAAGAAGCAATTTATTGAAATTTAATAGTCTTTGAGTAATATTCACATTTTTAAATGTTGTCCTAAAGTTATTTCGCCAATTTATTTTTTTAAGTTTGCTTTTTATGATTGTCTGGTGCTTATTTGGGGATTTTATTTCTTGGGGACATGTTATACAAGTTTTCTGGTTATTATTTTCCATCCGTCCATTACAGTGCCTCTATGCATTTTCTATTTTTATTTTTTTGGCAGTTATTTTTACGCGCTATAGCTAACAATTTGACAAGATTGGAGGTTAGAGCTTAGCTACAGCAGTTTAAATTAATCCTAAATTGTTGACAGAGCCCTGTTTTACATAAGCACAAACCTAAAAGCACCACAAGAATAATAACAATTATTATCATTATTCCAACATTTCTTGTTTTATTCAGTTGAACTTAGCACAAAGCTGGTTATGCATTGAACATATGTTTATGCCAACTCTTCGTCTTCCTCATTTCTTTTCACTTTCTTTCACAATTTCTTTTTTTTTTATCACCTTTAGGCAAATATTTTATTTCTTTACATCCCGTTTACATGTTTACTTTGCTCTGATGATTTAGCCTCTCATTTCTGGTTACACTGTTGCATATTTTTTCTTACATTTGGACACATTTCAGGGGGAAGAGAAACAATGGATCTTTTCTAGTTTTTGCTCTTTCTTGTTCCCACACATCAAACCAAAGTCCACTCAAACAGGAAAAAAAAAAACGTTTAACTCAGCATGTTTCAACATTATTCCTAATTGTAGAACCTTTTTAAATACATTTTTTTTGAAACATAAATAAGAAATGTATTTCCTTGCGTAATAGAAAATTAGACAAAAGGACTGAGCCATGTGGCTCGTTTTGACACCAGAATGTCTCGACTCCTTTATGCACAAACTGTAAATACACACAGGAACTGAATGAGTGAATTATACGTCATCATGGCCAGCTGATGGCGGAAAAGGGGCTGTTTTTGTTGCACGCTCAGCGGACATGTAGTCAGGGTTCAGATGTTTTGATTTTAATGTTTGTAGACATGTTGGCAAGGCCACTGTGGAGACGGGAGAATAATTGATTTTTCCCTCAGAAGCTACCGGAGCAGGAGGAGTTGTTACGATGCTCTGAATGAGAATCTCTCCTGGCCTAAAAAAAAAATAAAAAATCTATTGTCTGAAACAACAGATACTGTCTTCCTGTGCACTTAAACCATAAATGCCTGATGAACAGTCTGTTCTTATTTCTGTCACGTCTTGTTTTTTATGAGTTGAATTCGTTGTAAAATTTTGTAAATAGAAGGAATAAAATGTGATTCTTCTTTCTGGTCTAAATGTAATTAGATTTTTTTTTCACTTTATTATTTTGCGCTTAGTTCGCTCCACTTGGTAATATGGGTTTTATTGTGAGTTTGAGGGAATACTAATAAGTATTTGAGGAAACGTTTTCAGGATGTTGTTTATTCTCCAGCTAATGTCCAGCTAATTGAGACAAAATGAGGTAAAAAATACAATAATATAATTGATATAATAAATATATAATTCAAATCAATTCAAAAATACTTTATTGATCCCAGAGGGAAATTAGGTAATTAATGACTATAGAATATTTATTTATTCTGGACATGCCTGAGTCTAATTTCTTTGCTCTTACATGTATTTGACATGTAAATAATCTTAAAGTCTTGTTTCCATGTGTTGGACGTTTTAAAGCGAGAACAGGTTCAAACGTGAACAGTAAAAATAAGAAAGTGACAGGAGCTAAACCGGAAAGTTAAACAAGAAAGATTAATTCAAGTCTTAAAAAAGGAATACGTCACATGCATAATAGATGTTTTGTTTTATTGGCACATTCCAGTGCATGGCAGGACATGGAGTGACAGGAACAGAGGAGCAGCATGGTGCGAGGAGCAGGCAGCCCAAAAATAATCAGAAAGTTGCAGCAACGAGTAAGCTGGCAGCCGGGATAATTACTGAGGTCAGAAACAGGTGAGCTTGATGAGAATATAGATCATATAGATCATTTTTTATAGATGGATCAAGGGATCACAGATCAGGAAGGCCAGGTTTTGGAGTTTGCTGATCAAACAAAGCATTGTTCTGATTATTATTAGTTTATTAAGAATCCTCATTAGTTATTACCTCAGCAATAACTATTCTTCCTGGGGTCCACATAAAAACACAATATTAACAATAACATCACAATGACATAATTGGTAATACAATCAATCTTACAAATAGTACATAAAACAAAAGAAAACTTAGTGCAATCAAATTTAAGATAATTAGTGCTGTCGATTGATCCAAAAAATTGAGAGATTAATTCTGATCTGTAATTAATTAATCTAATTAATCTATATTTTGATCTAAACTAATAATTACTGAGAAAATCCTTTAACTTGAGTTTTTAACATTTAAATTCATTACATTATTGTAGCAGATAGAAAAGATGATGTAACCAAAAATGAAGGCTTTATGAAGCTTACGGTAATCAAGCCAAAACATAACGACTGCCAATCAAGGTTTACGTCGGGATGACTGACATTTGTTTTTTTACAGCCAACAGCTCAAGCGCACTCGCATACAAAAAACAGTACAGTTAGAGATTAAAAAATAGATTGATGCAATTAATTAATGCGATTAATATGACTGTAATTAATTGATCTCAATTAATGCACTATTTTGACACCCCTAAAGATAATAACCTAATTTATGTCATAATTATTCTGATTCTGCTGCTTTACAAATCCTAAGAGGTGGACTTCCAGGAGGAGCCCGCCCTGATCTTGTGTTGCTTACATTGTTTTGAGCTCGCTGGCTGTACTCTCTTCTCTTGGATGTGACCCATCACATCGAAACCAGGGTTAAGTCCAAAAGTAGTATGTGGAGAAATAGGCTGATATAGGGTTTTATTAAAACATTTGCAAAAATTGCATTTTGTCAAAATATAATGAATAAATATATCATTTGAATGAAATATAATCCTAAAAAGATTTTGAAGCATTTTTTGAGCAGAAGCAACAAAAAGCTGATTTTGAGCAAAAAGCCCTTAAAATTCTGAAAATTTCCCTGTAAGTTTTTGTTTCTTTCCAACTGGAAAAGCTCAATATTCAAATACTTTTTGAGGTTTCCTCTTTATAATGACATCCAAAATTCCACAGAAAAATCACATAAAATGAAGTTAATAAGTTGGCCAAATAATCTTTTATTTGAATTTATGTTAATTATGCTAAGCTAGTGCACAGACTGTTGGAATTTGTTAAAAAAAAAGAAGCAAACAAAAAAGCTCAAGATTGTGACATTTATTAGAAATGTGGAGCAACAAAATGTAAACTTTCTCACAACCAGTGTAGTAACATTTAAACCATTCAACTTGCAAACAGACATTTTTATTAGTTTGCATTTTAGATAAACAATATAAAAAAAATCAGTTGCTAAAAAAATTAATTGAATATATGCAGCATGTGTATTTAGTCACTTAAAGCTATAATCTGTAACAACTAGTTGGTTTAAAAGTCCAAAAATTTCAACATTTATATTGCATATTTTAAATTTGTTAGATATTTTAAACCCCTTTTCTTTCAAACTAATGGAGGAATTTTTTCACGAATGATAAGTTTACAAAGACTGAATAAACTTGTTTAAATGGTAGTTAATGGAAATTAGGTTCAAAAATTTGAATATAATTTGTAACTTTAGTTTATTGCTTCCTAGAACAGATAAAGTTGCTATTTTAAACCAATATAATGTGATACCTGCATATTGATTACAGAAATTGTTCATTCATTTTATATACAAAATGTAGTTATGATATTGTGGTGTGAAGTAATAAACATTTGCAAACATTGTGACATTCATATCCTCACAATTGTTTGCAGAGAAAATAAAAAGTAAAGAGAAAAATCTGTTTTAAACTGCCTCTGGAGGCTCCATCAGAGTGGTGTAGTTTCCTGCCTTTGCTTCAGAACTGTAGGCCACATTAGGAGTTTCCAGCTTCTTGTTCATCTGACACAAAACAGCAATACACAACCCAACTGACAACACCTGTGAAGAAAAAAAGAAGAAGACATTAATTTACATTTTGTTTTCCTCTAGTTAATTCATTCTTTCCTTTTCTATTGAGCTGCAGTTGCAGAAAATGTCACTAGGGGCCAGTAATCTGCTTTTCATGCATGAAGGTATATATAACATTTATTATCATTAGTGTTGTCCAGGTCTATGTTTTCATGACTTTTAGATGAATTAGTTAGAAAGTTCTTGTTCTATTTGTTAATGTTTTTTAATACAC
>JAUBOC010000063.1:11305002-11326575 GCA_032275365.1 Anablepsoides cearensis
AAAAATCAGTACAAGTTAAAAACACAAATTACAATAAAAGAAAGTAAAAAAGATATATAAGATGCTAAAAAATTAAAAAAAATATGTCACAAATTCCTGCTTTTATGCCCATTTCACACGAAAAGCACTCAGAAATGAGTAATTCCTCAGACTTCATCATCTTCCAGTGGTAAAATGCTAAAAGAAATTCTTTAAAAGTTTTTGCAACCTGTTTTGAATTTTGAACATGTCCTTTAGCACGCGTCCATCTTCGCAGTGACAGCAAACTGCCAAAATACTGGCCGAAATAATTGGAAGCAGCTGTTCCGTGGAAAAAAAGTACAACGATTGCACAATTGCAGCTGAAGATTCCAGGATTTACAGGATGTTGTGTAACTATTCTTGGACTGCGAGCCTTAAAATGAAGCCAAACCTTTAACAAGCCTGTGTTCAAATGTTATACTAAAGACAAGTAAACCTTGGATTTATATTAGCAGTAACACACACACACACGGTTTTGGTAAGGTAAAATAGAACAAATGCTGAAGATTTCTCTCAGAAAATGCTAGACATTGAAAGTTGTTCCTTCTTCTAAGGTGGGATAACAGAAAAACAATAGCATAAAACTAAAACACTCAAACAAAATGACATGCAGGATTGGTTTATGGTCAAGATTTTATTGAAAAAAAAGAGTAAGTTAAAAAACAAAACCATCCAAACAATCAGAGAAGCATAATATTCAATCCGTAATGCACTCAGTAGTGTATTTAGATGTTTTTTTTAGCTGATAAAATGCAAATATAAAAATTCAAAGGATAAAAAACCCACAGTAGCATTGATAAAAAAACACACATATGTGATTTAAAAAAAACAGGAATCATCCATCATGAGCTTCTATGAGACATCTGTAGTTTCCTGTTTTTGCCTCAGAACTGCAGACCCCCTGAGGGGTTTTCAGCTTCTTACGCATTTGACACAAGATGGCAGCACACAACCCTATTGACAATGCAAAAGAAACAAATCAAAAACAGTACTTTTTTTTATATAGAAGGTGCCTGAAAAAAGAAGAAATAGACACATTCCCTTTTTCATGGTTCTATGCTGCTAAAATGGAAGTTAGTAAATACATTAAAACACAACAAAACACAGTACATACCCACAGTAGCATAAATCCCACCCTAACAGCCGTTGTTACATGTATGACGACTGGTCTGTGCAATGATGAGTAGAAAGCACGGCTGGAACAAAACAGAGACATTAAATGTAAAATATTTCATTGAGCGTATGAAAAAGATTTAAGTGTTATCTCATTGATTAGAGTTTCAAAGACTATGCTAAATAAAAACACAAGCAAAAAATGTGTTTTAAGAGTTTTGCAGATAAACCGTAAGGAAAAGAAGGTGCTCATAAATGAGGTACAAACTACACTTGGTTACATTTTTTATATTTCTCCCCAAGTTTATTGCATTGAAATTATTCCGTGACTATGAGATCAGGGGTCTGTACCAATTAGTCCTTACACAAGTGGTGCAAGAGTTTAGTTTGCATTTCCGTCAGTAAGTCGGACCCCTTCGGGGTGGGAGCAGGACTCCATCACTCTTTGCCGCTGGGATGAGAATTAACACCCCGAAATCGGTTAGGAGTGGATTTCTCTTTCTGGGTTGGGGACGAGGTTCTGCCTCAATTGGAGGAATTCAAGCATCTCAAGGTTTTGTTTAAGAACATTGGACCAAAAGACAAATCGGTGCAACTTAACGATATTGCATACTCTGTGCCAGTACATTGGTATGAAGAGGGAGCTGAGCTGCAAGGTGAAGCTCTCTGTTTCCTAAACCTACCCCTCATATAGTCACAGACTTTGGGCAGCGACCCAAGTAACAAGATTGCAATCAAACAGAGTTTTGACTAAATTCTTCCTCAGAGTTAGGGTGAGAAGGTAAGTTATCTGGGAGAGACCCGATGTTGATGCTCCTCCACATCAGGAGGAGAAAGTTAAGTTGATTCGAGCATTTGGTAAGGATGCCTTCCGGACGCCTCTCTGGGGATATCCAATTGGACCCAGGATGGATGGATGGATACAAAATACAGACTTGTTAATAATCATCACCTCTGCATAAATCCTGACGGTCCGGCCTTCCATAAACAGGTTTGTGTCTGTTGGAGCAGCCATCTAGAACAAGTAGACATGAATTATTAGTTTGTTAATTGTAACAGCTAAAAATGTTACAATGAGGTTTTCACCCCCTGCAGTTGCCATTATGGAAGGATTGCGAAAGAAAATTGTCACTCACGCATGGATTTGTGGACTTTTCAGCACACAAGCAGGATTCTGGGATGTTGTTTTCTCAATCCCTGTAGCTCTCCATTCCACAGCACTGGTGCTAACAGGACGTTAAAGAAGAGAATTGGTAATAAAAATGATTCAGGATTTTGCAAACAATCCACTTGATCCTGATCATTAGTGAATCTACCTATCGACACGAGGTTTCTCACCTCCTCCTGTATATATCTGAGGAAAGCCAGTGCTTCGTTGGTGGTATTAGCCAGAGGCAGCATGGTTGTGTAGTATGACTTCAGGGTGTAGAACATAAAAATAAAAATCAGACATTGATGGACAACTTTGCATTTACAGAATATTGTGTAGAGCCATGTGATCCACACATAAAGCACTCAGACAAAAACCGTTATTAGCAGTTAATATTTACCGCTAACAGAATTATAACACCAATGTAACTCCGTTTCAGGCAGATTTTCACTGCCCCCATGTTTTTATTTTCACTTACACTTGACGTAGAAGTAGAAAATTTCTGTTTTAGGCTCAGCTTCTACTAAAACAGGCTGCTCTGACAGCAATCAGTGTGAGCTGCTGATAAAAGATTATTTCATTCCAGAAAGAGGGTGTGAATGTGAGTGTGCACAGCTGATAATCTGAGTGCATGCAAACCCACATCATTCAGTCAGCGCCACTCAAGTTGATCCCCTTTTCCACCCTCCATTCTCATCTGGAATGAGTTGGAACTAAATGTTGCGTTTTTCACTTTTATATTTTTCATTGTAGTCGAGATTTAGTTAGTTTTCTAGTTATCTATAACCCTTTTCCTCTGTGATCAGTGGTTTCAGCACCTATGACCTTATCTATTTTGTTAGGTCTGAAGAGTGTGAGGTGAGGTGAATCCAAGATGGCATCCAGGTCATATCCAATTATTAGGCAAAGCAAAAATAAACGAAATAAGTCATACAGGCAGGACGAAGCTTGTAGAGCAAAAGTGGATCTGACCGTAAAGCAGGGGAGTGGAGAACATTGAATAATGATTGAGCAGATTAGTGATAATTACAGGTATTAGTGGCAGAGTGGTGACAGAAAAACACAGTTGTGGGAAAAAACCTGATAACTGCCAGACTAAACTGGTTACACAACACTGATGACTAATGAACCAAATACAATCCGACAGCAACAAAGAAGGTATTTAAAATATACTGATATTAAAACCTGTATCAGACAGATTTTGAGGCAGACAATTTGTCAAAAATTACCAGTCTGGTTTGATAAAACAAGAAGAATTAACTTTTTTCATGAGGTTTAGTTTTGATGATTGACATTTTTGCTACATTTTATGGTTCTAGATCCAATGTTATTGCACAACCTCCTGTAAAATGTGGGCAAATTGAAGTCATTGTGTGAGATGTTGATGAAATAACATTAGGGACCCTCCAATATCCACCTTGGTCAATGATTCTTCTTGCAGAGAATTATAATTTTTCAATTAATCTATTCCTTACTAAATAATTTATATACCATCAGAACCAGCTACTTGTCTACATGTGCACTGAAACCACAATTCTTACAGTATTTGTCACACACTCTATCATTGATTGAGAAAATTTGATTACATATTTATTAGCAGGCTATGTCAAATAATGAAAATACAAGCTTACATGAATATTGGTTTGAAAACAAAAAAGTTAACACACAAACCACAGACAATTTGGTATTTTCTTAAAATCACACAACTTGTTAACAATTTTTACAGCTCTTTTATTTGGAGACTGCTTTTTTAATTTCATCTGGACAGTTTTCTGCCCACAACTGATGGAAACTTGAATTCACGGAGCCAAATTACAAACAATTTCGTTCATTTAGTTTTAGTACATGATATCGCCACCATTATAGTTACTCAAAATATTTACATAAAAATAAAAATAAATATCTGATTATAGAGTATGTTATAGTTTCCAACTTCTAATATCTTTTAAGTACTGCATCTGATAAAATAAAATCTATTTTTTTTTCACCGTTTGTATCAAGTTACAATAAAAAACACAGCCACCGATGCTGATTTAAATGCGACTGTCGCTTTAAGATAGACCACGTGACGGTCACGTGACACGGAAGCAGCTCCGGAACACTTTAGCGTGTGGATGTGTTTACAAACGTCTCGTTTACAGGATGCACGCTGGTCCGCTGAGTAAACAAACAGCTGCATTCGGTTCTTTAAACTCCACATACGCTCCTGTTTACATTTTAGAAGAACTAAATGCATTTTGTTCGTCGGAATAGCAAATTGTTCTCTGTCTCCGAAACACAGATAGGTTAGTCCTGACGATGCGGCGGTAAAGACTAAAGTCATTTATTCTCTTCGAAATGATTGTTTTTTTTTTCGTAATTACAGTGTAATATTTGTACTTTGAACGCAGTGGCAGTCGATTTAAAGTTTGTAAACGTTACATTTTTTATTTTATTTATTTATTTTTTTAGATAACAATTTCTAGCATCTGATTTTTAAGGTGACCATGAAACAGGGCGATGAGGCTGGAAGCGTCCCTGCTTACTTCATCTCGAACCATGAAGGATTTCGCGGAAGCATCAAAAACTTCACTGAGGACTTTGTTGTGAGTGAGATCGATATAAATGGGCAGAACGTGAAAGCAGCACAGGGCTGGCAGAGGCCAGGCTGTGCCTCAGAGGAAAACCATGTCGAGTTAAAGGAGAATGCTCAGTATTCAGTCCCACAGGACGCTGATGGTTCATCAGAGTGGGGGCCGGATACCCCTCTGCCTAGTTTAGGGAGTTTTGATTTAGATGTGATTTTAGGCCAGTCGGTCAGTGAAGATCTGGAGCAGTTTGTGTTGACTCTAAGAGAGAAAAAGCAAGTTGGCCTGGAGCTTTCCTTGGGCTTCTTCTCAGACAAACACCAGCGAGCCAACGTCCACCGGGCTGTGAGACACCGCTTCCCCTTCCTCATGACGGTCACCATTCAGCCCGAGATCAGGGTCAGGGAGGACCCGGACTACAGGGAGCTGGCCCGGCTGGTTAAGGAGGACGAAGCGGAGGACTTCTTTAGGTTTATCGACGCCAAAGTGCGAGGCTCGTCCTATACGTTTGGACCTGACGACAGTAAGGAGCACAGGACGGCGGTCCATCACTTCCTGAACCGACGGTTCGGGAAGCTGGTGGAGACCAAAAGCTTCAGCAGCCAGGGCACGACGGCTATCTCAGTCAGGCTGAGGGATCATGGCAAGCCGAAGAAGAGAACCGCTGAGGAACGCAAGGAAGAAGACATCTACACAGGTACGATTTGAAACAAACTGTTTTGATCATTTTGACTCAGTCCCAGCCAAACACACACAGCTGTTTGTGTTTCCCAGCCTTCACGCTGTGTAAGGAGAACCTGGAGACTCTGGAGGCCATCAGCTACATGGCAGCTGCTCTCGGAGTCCTGCCGTCAGATTTCACCTACGCCGGGACCAAAGATAAGAGAGCCATCACATACCAGTCCATGGTGGTGAAGAAGGTCTCACCTCAACGGTACAACTGTTTATTAACCAGGCAGGTGAAACATTCCCAGCTTCAGAAGTGGAAATGTTTTTGAGGATCGTGTTTTACTTTCAGGCTGAAGGAGAAGGCGGCAGAGTTCGAGAAGAGGGGGATGCGTCTGTCTCAGATCCGCTCCGCCGGGGAGCCCCTGAGGCTGGGGCGGCTGCAGGGGAACCACTTCGACCTGGTGGTCCGCGACCTCCGGCCGCACGGGCCCGTCGACGAGCGCCGCCCGGGGCCAGGCGTGCACGCTCGCCTGGCAGAGCTGGTGCGGGAGGCGGTGGAGAACGTGAAGGTGCGTTTTAAAAAAACAGAAAATTAAAACTTGAATAAAACCAGACAAATTTCTTATTTTTGGTGTTTTTCTCTCTTCAGAGGAGAGGGTTCGTCAACTATTATGGACCGCAGAGGTTTGGGAGTGGACCGAGCGTTCCGTCCGATCGAGTGGGACTCGCTCTGCTGAAAGAGGACATGGTAACAGAATATAGTGTTACGGTTTGCCACTAATGTATCAGTTGATACAGGTGTGGGTATATTTTGTTGCCTCAGGTCAGTGCCGTGCGTCTGTTCTTCACTCCGGAGGATGGCGACGATCCTCAGAGCCTCGCGAAGAGACACTTCCTCCAAACAGGTGATGGTTTCCGCTTCATCCTTTTATTCTTCCTGATTGGTACGCTTTTGCAGCAACCCCCATGAATGAATCTGAGACTCTTTCCTCTTCGCCGCAGATAACGCTAAGGAGGCTCTTGCGATGATGCCGTTGTCGAAGCCCAGGGAGCGGCTGATGCTCCGGGCTCTGAACAGATACGGGGGCGGAGCCGACGGTTGCGTCCAAGCGTGGCTCAGTCTGCCCCACAGCATGAGAGTTTTCTACCCTCACGCCTACTGCAGCAGGTCAGCTGCTAACCCAACGTCTGATTTTGGTTTTTAAAGTTTTGCTTAAATGATATTTCTAGCTTGTTTTGCTTCTTTTACTGCTACTCGCTGCATTTTTGGAGAAAATGCACATTTTTTTCTAGATAAAGAACTACTTTTGCCTGTTTCATTAAATTTCTCAATCTTAAATCAGCTCTAAATATATAAATCCTTGCTGTGGTCTGTTTGATTGTCAGGCTGTGGAACGAGGCAGTGGCATACAGGCTTTCTACGATGGGTCACTGTGTGAGACAAGGGGACCTGGTGTGGGTGCAGACGGGCCAACACAGAACCGAGGAGACTGGAGGAACCAGTTCTCCTCAGGTAAAAACCAAAGCTAACACAAAAAGGCATTTGTTTCTGTTTTATTAGCACATCGACAAGACTCCTGTTTATTATGTATTCATTACATTGTGCAATATTGTAATTACATTACATCTAACATTTTAGCTCAATTATTATTTTTTTATGTGTTGTCACTGGACAACTAAAAGAAAAAGTATATTTTTTCCAGATCCATGTGGTGACCCATGAGGAGGAGCAAGCAGGCGCATACACACTTGGACAAGTATGGAGTTTTTTTAACTATTTTTATTGGTTTCATTAAATTCCGTCTTTGCAATATAATTTGATGATTCTGTTAGGTGTTGCTGCCGATGCCAGGAAACACGGTGAAGTATCCGGAAAACGCCGTGGGGGCCTGGTACCAGGAGCGGCTGGCCAGAGACGGGCTGTCGGAGTGTCGCTTCAGGGTCAGCAGCCTCAAACTGAACCTGCCTGGCTGCTACCGCCCTCTGCTGGCCGCTCCCCGCAACTTCAGCTACCGGCTGCAGAGAGCATCCAGCGAGGACGCAGGAGGAGGAGCAGCGGCGGAAATGAGCTCAGACTCGCCGTCTCTGACCTTGAACTTTGACCTGGACTCCTCCTGCTACGCTACCATCTGCCTCAGAGAGATCATGAAGTGTGACCCTCAATAAAGCTGACGTCGACACTTCTCTTGGTTTTTCTACTTTAGTTGTCAATTGTGATACGTCCTGATTTTTGTCTTGCTTTTTTGTACTTAGAAAAGAGCGTGGTTACGCATAAGACAGGTGCCACTGCCGAATGTTAAACTGAAATGTAAAGGAGTGTGAAGTTTGTCCTTTGTGCTGTCAATAAAAATAAGAATCCGATTCTTGCATTTTGTTTGCAATCTGACTACTTTGTGCTGTTTAAAGGGGCAATATCATGAAAAATCAACTTTTTTGAGCTTTATATCATGTTATAATGTTATCATCTCATCAAAAACATGCCCAGAGTCTTGATTTGACTCATTCATGCATGTTTGAGAAATGTAGTGTCCTGAGGCAGCCAGGCAGGGGAGCAAAAACGACTGGTTGGGACTAGAACCGCCTTTTGTGATCAGCTCCTCTTTTGGGCTGTGTCTCCAAGCTGAGCTTCCTCATCACAGAGCACACACACACACACACCTAATCACAGAGCACACACACACCCGGTCTGTGCTGAATCAGGCGGGACAGAAGCAAAAGGAGGTTCTTAGAGGCCAATTTCAAGGCATTTAGAAACATGGTGAGAAGTCAAGTTTATTTTCTATTTAAACATATAAGCAACAGTTTAATAACAGAAGGTGACATAGTTACTTTATTATGGAATAGAATTTAAATCTATGCATGAGAAACACATAATATTGCCCATTCATTTTTTGCAACTTAAATACTTTGAAAAATACTAAATTTCATTTCCAAACATTTTCCCAATGACATTCATTAAGATCTACAATTCTTCACAAAGGCACCTGCTTCCAAATGTACAAAAGCAACAAGCAATCACAATTAAGAAGTGTGAAATATTCAATATTTATGATACTCATGTCATCTATGCTAAAAAGTACTCAAAGGGAAAAGCAAAAACAATATCTGCTAAACATAAAAAGAAATAAACTTGGTTAGTTAATTTTGCTACAAATTTAAAGTGATGCAAGAAAACTATGAACTTCAATGTAACAAAAATTCATTCTGATTGGTTGTAGTGCCTCTAAGTCATCGCTAATGGGAGACATTGCACAGGATTTGACACTCCTGATTTAGTTTTGTATGAAAAGATGGTTTGAACTGTTAAGTGAAGCAGAAATTTAGTTGCAAAAGTGCTTAATTAATTTACACTTAGATGAAAGAAAACATATTTAACTCCTAATCTTAAACTATTATTCCATGTTTTTATATAAAAAAAAAACAGGTGGCCAAATGAGGAAGTTAACTGATCCAATAAAAATAATAACAAAAATCGACAAAGCCTGACTGATGTAATTACACAGCTTTCGATTTGTTTTAGCAATTGAGTCAGCCGTCCATGTGACAGATTTATGGGATTTTGAATGGAAGGTCTAAAGAAAACAGCAGATAAAACATCCATCGCTTCCCAGGTTCCACAGAAACCCCCTCAGAGGTGTGGAAATACTTGGTACTGTGAGGGTTCTGAAGAGTGAGCCACTGCTGTGGGTGTTTTTTAGGCTCGAGTTTGGTTCTAACACGCAGCCTGTCATCAAACTAAAGCAGCGTTTGATTAATAACATGCCTGCAAGCCAAAGTGTCTGCCACAGAGACGCATTAGCAAGAAGAGGTTTCTTCACTGGAGTTTTGGTGCTCGATCCACAGATCCCTGGAAACTGTTAACAGATACGGAGAAGCTCGGAACGAAAAGTTTGAAAGCAGAAAATGGAAATCTGTTTTATTTACAGACTGATAGCAGTGACTTGCTCTGGGCCTCAGGCTGTTGACCCATTTCAGCAGCAAGGATGACCAAATTATGACACAGCTGAGCTCAGAGGTCAAAAGGCTGAGAATAAATGGGTCAAAAAGTTCTGTATTCACAGCAAAAGGAGCAAATGCACATTTATTTAATCAGAATTAAATTCAAATGTATGTTTTTTTAACTGAGTAATAAACCTTTTGTGCCTTAAAGGCTGAAAATAGATAAACTCTGCACAAAAATTAAGGAAATGTGTGTTTGGTAGATTATATTCTTGTGCTTCTTGGTAAAAAAAAATCTTTTGTTGGAAATGCAGTCACATTTGTAAGGAACAAGTATTTGGAAACATGAAAAAATGGCTTAATTTTGTTATTAACTTTTGTTTTATGATTCTGGTATCTCCAGGTGCTGCCAATTATAAGATTTATTACATTGTTACAACAAAAAACATGAACAAAACACAATTTTTTAATACTTTTTGTTCCAAGTTTATCTTATGCCACTTTTTGCTCATATCAGTAAAACTGACCGAGTTAGAGCTGTTTTTTTTTTTATGAAGCTGTGAGCTTTCTGCTGCCCAGCGGCTACTCTGTCACCCATTTAACATCCTCCAGTTAGTGTCCTACATGTGAGGAGGCTCGCATGTGGAAACTAACCTGACCTGATAACTGCAGTATTGACCAGTGGAAAGGAGGGGGGGAAATGTGTGTAGAATGAGATTGATTGATAGTTGCATTAGTGCTGCAGCACTTTAGGAGCAGGCCACAAGTGAAATTAAATACCGTCATAACAAACTTTCCATTTGGAAAAAGACGCAATGCACCATTAAGCACTTTAGAACACGTAAAGTTTTAGGATATTCAATATTTTTCAACATTCGTTTTGCACCTGTAGGTTCAGTTTCAAACAACCGTAGCACATTGTGGTTTCATCCAGGTTGGAAAATAAAATGTTAAAACCATAAAGCAAATTCCACGTCTGATTTTTAATGAAGCGCAGACCCAGAACTTAAAAAAAAAAAAACATTAAAAATAAAAAAAAGTCATAAAACATCTGGAGGTTTAAAACTCCAAGAACTGATTGGGGTTTATTTTTGGATGTGTTCAGTCGGCGTATCCAAGCCAGCCAGAAACGTTAATTTCCTGCCCTGTTAGTGACCCAGAGTACAGCCCCACTTTAACACTCTCTGGGACAACACCAGCAGGATTGTGGTCAACTGCCTGCACATGAGCCATTAATGGCTCATTTGCTTAAACTGAGAATTTCTCACACTGTAAACGTTAGGAGGGGAGGGGAGGAGAGAAAAAAAAAAGCTAAATCTCCGTCTAGTTACATTGAACACTTTGTGCCATGAGAACAATCTGACTGGCTGCAAAGCTCAGAAAGTGAAGGCTCATTATTTTTAATGACGTCTCTCTGCTGTTTGAGAAAAAAAAACTCCAACACTGAGACCTTGTTGATCGGATATGATCAACAGCAAAAACCAACAATAAAAACACTGATACAGGTTTTATTTTTAGGTTTTTAGACTTTATTCAGTTTCCAGAGTACACCTTTTAAATCAGCTAAACAGATCAGCTTTAAAATGCAGGAACAGTTTCAGTCTGATCTATCCTCTGTTTGACCATTTCCATTGGAGCCACGCTATTCCCGCTTTAAAGAAACCATTCGGATTTCCGAACCTGAAACTCCCCAGATGAATTTGTAATCACCGGCTTCGTGAGCTCATTCCATCTGTGGCAGAACGTCTGGGATGAGACGCGTGAGCAGCCTACCCGGCTTCCAGATCTCCTGCTCAGAACTGCATATTTACTCAGTGTTTGAGGACAACAAACGTGTTGCTTTATTACAGTTTATCACTCAGATCAATCCTTCGTCGTACATCAACACACAAACACTGGTGGGATCGTTTGCAGTTGGGTTTTGGGGGTAAAAACGCGTTCGGCCCACACAGGAACAAACACAAATTGAGTTTTTTTTTTTTTTGTTTGGAGCGATGAAACCAAACCCCTCCAAAAGCTACATAATCCAAAATCACAGCATGACCACTTCCACACCTCAAACCCTTCGTTCTTATCCTACCCTGGTTGTTGATGTATGATGTGAGTAAATACACAGAATCAGTGAACCGTTGGAGCTGTCTTTGTGTACATTTGCACGGTTCTGTGGACGATGTCGGAGCTCATTTAGATAAAAACACTTTGGATATGGAGGATCTGTGAACGACACAAGAAAAGTTCAGGCCTTAAGATACTGAACGTAAACCTCTAAGCTGCAGGATTGTGTTCAAACACACCAAACTGTCCAGAGGCAGATGTTTGGCACTGAGCTGCACTTCCAAAAGTTTGATAAATACCAGATGAGATGAGTAAATGAATGTTTTTTTTTTTGTCTGAAAGGCGAATAATGAACATGTCATATGAGTATATTTACAGTGAGTCCAAGTCCAGCAGTGAGTCTTTGCCTCAAGCCTCCATAAGTCTTGTTCATGAGGGACAGAGGCGGAGATGAATCAACGGACTGAGGCCGTGTCTGCAGTTTATGCTAAAGCCAAGAGGCAAAACTCTTGATGCACTGAGCCCGTCTATGTTTAATCATGAGATTAGCTCATGACTGAAAGAACAAGCAGCTAAAGAGAGCAGAGAAGCTGAGTGAGGAGCGCCGTCATGCAGGGGCAGCTTGGAAACAAGGTTTTTTTGGGGGGCCTGATTAGGATCCCACCTTCCTCTAACAAGACATGAAGAAGACCTAGAACATTTGTTTCTTTCAGATCTATGGAGGACCGAATATTATAAGAAATAAAATCAGAAATGTATAATTGGACTAATAAATAAACCTAAAAAAACACAAATTAAATTAAAAAGGAGAAATTTACCTCATGTTTTGTAATTTAATTGACCTTCATATTTATTTTTCCAGCTTAGTTCCAATAAATTATATATTTTAAAACATTACCTTATGCATTTCTGCCTCATTATGCACATAAGGTGGGCGGGGCTTCTTGGGTCAGCTCCTCTCCTATTGGTCAACAGACAGGAAGGAGCAGGAACCATGTGCAGATCTACTGTTTAAAACAAAGGCAAGGAGGAAAACACTTACCTGAGTCTTTATTTTAAAATATTCCTACTTTTATTACTAATTATGTCAGTTTCGGTCCTCCATACAGATCAACAGAGTTGACTAAGCACAAATTCTGTTTCTCTCCTAATTGATGTTTTTTTTTTAGTATTTCTGCCATGTCAGTTCATTCTGTTAAAGTTACTGTTGTAATGCTCTTCCTTTACTCATTTCATCCTCCACATGATGAGAGGCTGTGGAAGAGGAGTTATCTCCTAAATGTAAAGATGTTCATATAATCTCTCACAAAAGATTAAAAAAAAGATTGCTAATTTTTGTTGCATTGATGAATTTTTACACTTTATCTTCTTGTTGCTTGACCCTCACTAACATCTGGCTTTTGTCCTTCAGTCCTGTGTTAAATAATTCTATGGTAGTCACAGGTATTTATGAGCTCCAGCTCTGCTTGGCAGTGAAGCACCAGGTAGACTTGCCACAAGACTGAGGGAAAAAAAAGCTTCGATCCCAACAAAAAGCATAAAAAATATGTGACAATACTTCAGGCATGTGCTTTATTATAAATTCAATTTGCTGTAGTAAAGCTGAAACTCCTGGTTGTAGTTTGATCATAATGGTTTTCCTCGACAAGAACTCTCTAAATGAGGCCGTGTAAAACATAATTACATTGGAAAACAGTGACGACATGCTGCTTTGGACTGTAGGGATCCCGTTTTAAAGAAAATGCCAACATCTGGTCATTAATAGAGCGCCGGTCTGTTGCAAATTGCCAAACAGCTCCAGTAAAACTCAGAATTCTGGCTGAGATTTTAATTGTAATCAAGGCTGCGGGTTCAGGACCGCCATCGTGTTGTATCCTCTGCAGCCCGAGAGGCAGCGCAGAGCAGCTGTTAACACTGTTGAAGAATTTAAATTGATGCATAGCTCCCACATCTGCTGTGGGCTTCCTTTGGTTCGGCGTGCCACGACAAGATCCAACGCCACTTCAAAGTTGCAAACTCCACAGCCGTGTAACGTAGAATCTGGTAGCACCCTGTAAAATATCAATTATTTACCATTCCTCCCATCTGCAGGGCTGCTCCGATCGACACACACACAACGCTCGCCGTGTCCTCACAGGTCCTCCTGGAGGTACGATATCAGATGACGCCTTCCCACATTTGCAGTCAGGCTTGCAGAGAGGGGGGTCAGGTAATCACCACGCCAAGATCTGGCCTCACACGTGCCTCGCCGCTTTCTGTCAGAACTGGCCCTCGCAGGCACCCGTACGGATTGATGTCGTGCACAAATCGTTAGAGTCGACAAGCCCGGGCTGTTTGCTGGATTAAGATAATTATCAGATCTCTGTGAGAAGAAGAAGAAAAAGGGATTGAGAATGAGTGAAGGATCAGTCAAAGTAGAGAAATATAAAAGGAAAGTTTCGGTTTCAGGAATTAACTGTTGGATATTTTACAAAACTCTTTGTGATTGAGAGTTTGGAAGAAACCAACGTCATTTTAAAGTTTATTATTAACATTAAATAATCAAAAGTTAACTTTTTACAGTGCCTGTAACATGCATTTCATACAAAATGTCAAAGAAAACATCTTTACTTTTAAGAAACTTAGCGTAATACACAAGTTTAGTTTTTACAGCTTTTGAACTTGGCCCAGCCAAAGCAAAACAGGAAGTGACATCAAAGGGGAGCTCTTTGATCTTTGTTTATTAAAGCATTGTTTTAACTCGGCCTCTTCTTCACGTCTCTGACAGTGACCCAAAATAATCTAAAGAAACATCAGATCCTTCTCTACAGTCTGAGACGTTAGCTGTTGTAGCAACACTCTGTTTTACATGCATGACATTCCCCTTTGACATCACTTCCTGTTGCTTCACGTGCAAATATCTCAACAACTGTTCATCTCAGGAGCTTGAAATATTAGTTGCAATATTTCATCAGTGTTATCTTTCCAAAAATGCATTCATGTTTAGTGCACAGGAACTTTAAAACTGACTGATGTGAGCAATTCTTTACTTTCAACCATGACGCCAAAGTTTCAATGATGGACTACGTGTCTGAAAACATCCCTGTGAGGTCTCTTGTTTCGATGAAGTGTTTGGGTTGTTCATGCTCCCAATGAGAGAAAAACCTTCCAAGTGCAAACCCCCCCAGCCCCCCCGACCTGAGGGACTCGTATTCTCCAGGTCCAGAGTAAAGAGCAGGAATCAAGCAGCAGAGTTCAGAATGTGAGCGGAGCGATATCAGCCGTGTTACAGTAAGAAAGAACGCCTTCAAATGTGTTCTGTTTGTATCTTTGGAGGAGAAACAGAAAAAATAGCAGGGGGGGAAGAATAAAAGAGGAAATCTGAAACGAATCTGTTTCCCACAAAGCGTCAGGCTCTCTGCGTCTCAGCTCCACAAATTCACAACCCCACATCCACATGTTGGAGATCTGTCTGGCGAGTAAACAAAACACGTGTTTGTGATGTTTATCGGTTCTGGCTTGAGGTTTTACATTGGAGCGTAGAGTTTCTTCATGAAAACTCCTGCCGAACCACCCTTTCGGAGCGGAGTGCTGATTAAGCACAGACTCTTTGCTACGAAAACAAAAAAGTTCAACAGACAAGCTTCGCATTTTCTTTTGTGCAAGTTAAAAACTATAGTTCTGAGATAAATCAGTTCCTTAGCTGAATTATTAGCCAACACATTACCAGACTGAGTTGGTAGAGAAGGCGGCAGGATCACTTCCTGTTTGCATATTCTTCCTGTGCACCAGTGGGTTTTCTCCAAAGGAGGAGAAGCAGGTGAAGCAAACGGATGGATTACCCGAACAATATTCAGTGTGAATTCTAGAGCAAGTCGATTTTTCTCTTCCTCGTGTGTTGCTCCGTGTCACCGGGTGGCTGGTTATTAGTGTCACAGGCCATCACCCTCAACCCTGGATTAGCTCTCCTTAAAAGAGCCGGAGCGCTGTCCCAGACTGAGCCGAAGCTTCCAAATTAGCGTGTGATGGTGCCTGAAAGCCTGGAGCGCCCCCTCCGCCCTGACCCTCCCTTCCTCTGGCATGTGAAAGGTTCAGGCAGCCAACTTCGACTGTGCTAAAGTCTGAATTTTCCCACTGTTGTTGTCGAGTTGTTAGCAAAAAAGTGACTCAAACCAATTTTGACAGTATTTCATTTTGGTCTTTGGAATCGAGCTTTGTTTTAGGAGCAGCTTTTTATTTTAAAAAGGTGAATATTTTTTAAAATGCATTCTATACCCAACACCAGAGTCTAAATGTTTTTTCTCAGGTAATTGTTTCTAACAATTTGCAACAAAAACTGGCATGTCTTATTGTCACGCTCAGTCTAAAAGGTATAAAACTGCAAATACAAAACAGATCGGAGGCACAACCGCTCAAATGGGCAATAAACTTAAGCTCCCACTTGAAAACTGAATACTACAGCGTCTCGTCAAACAGAACCTAAACCTTTACAGACATCAACCTGGCTTAAAAACCACTAAAACAAATCTAATTGACACTTTTGGATCTTTGTATCAACATTGTCACAGATCTACCAGGGGGGAACCTAAATCGTGTCAGAACACATCTGCTGTTTGTTAAAGGCAGAGTCACACGCTAATGGCACGGCAGTACTTCTTCTTCTTTTTTTTTCTTTCTTAGATCTCGGAGCAGCCAATTGCCATGTGTGCTCCCAAATAGATCCACGCATACCCTGCAATTTTCCGAGGCAGTATTTCCTCGGAGGGTCAAAGCGCAGGGGACGTCACTTAAAGAGCAGGTTCAGGCTGAGTTCAAGGAGAGCAGGTGATTGTTTTCACAGCACGTCTTGCAGCTCTCTGTTGTCTAAATCAAAAAGTGGGGAGGCCGTTTAGCAACACCCCTCAAAGTCAAAATCCCAACACAAAGTCATGCTCCAATGTTTGAAAGAAAAAAAAATCTATTTTTATCGGCTTTCATGGCTATTAGTACTTAGCCTGGCCGTTGAGCTCTGTCATTAGTAAATCCTACTGCTGTTCCTCTGCGTCATTACTAGACTGGGACGTCAGTGTTTAGTGGAACTGGAACGCGGCGATGCATTCAGCAAACCAGCATCAAGCAGGGGTGTCAAACTCAGGTCCTAGAGGGCAGCTATCCTGCATGTTTTTCCTTGTTTTGCAATTCATACACCTTATTTGCAGGAATGGATGATTAACAGGCTTCTCCAAAATTTGAAGAGGTGATTGAGTGACTGAATCAGACGTGTTGAAGCAGGGAAACAAGAAAACGTGCTGGATAGTGCCCCCCGAGGACCGGAGTGCAGCACCTGTGGTTTGAAACATTAACCGTTACAACCAAACAAAAATTATGCTTTTTATTTGATTTGTTCGTAACAACTCTTTTGTTTTTGTTTAAACTAGTGATATTAAGAGAGGAAAGATGGATAGAAAAGCAAGCCAAGTCCAATTTGACTGATAATCGACTTTAAAGGCAGATGAAAGAGGTTTACAAGGTTGTCATAAATCTTTTTTTCCAGAAATAATCGTGTTTTGCGTCGAGAGCACAAACCCAAGTGTTAGTGAAGATATTGGTCCCAAAAGGAGTGAGGAAAAGTCGGAGAGTTGGAACGGTTTCAACCTATTGCTTCACCCACATATCTGTGCAGTGATTTCACCCTCAAAGAACAAAAAGTGGGTTTGTATATTTATTAAATTTTTGAAGACAGTGCCGAGGTTTTGGTAACTGGAAGAGCAAAGGTGTAAGAGGAGATACCAGGAAACTGGGAAATGTGGGCCTAAAGTGTCTGGGACAGATTATCTTTGGACGGCAATCAATCTTCTTTGGGCTTTAGGTTGATGCAGCGGGGCACAAATGCACGCACACTTACAGACACACGCAAACCAACACGCTGAGGGTTCACCCCTCTTAACCTCGTCTGCCTCTTTTTTCAATCATTTCATCTACCCACCACTTTCCCTCCGTTTCTCTTTACAGAAACTTGTGCTCCTCAACGTGTGGCGGGGTCCCCATCGGACATGTGGCTGCAATTTCTGGAGTTCGAAGAAAAGAGGAAACACAGACAAGGTTATTTCTGCCTATTTGGTGGAACCTGAGTGTGCATTTATCAAATCACCAAACCCACATTAACGTTCTTAACTTGAGATATTTTTCTGTAAAATTTCACTCTTGTTGCTGCTTGTCTCCTTTCTCACCCAGATATTAGAGAGAGTTTGTGAGCAGAATGAATATTTAGTCTGATGACAGGAAGTGAAGCAACTACAGCAGCAGGTAGACATGATCGGTCCTGCAAACAAGCAGAGAAGGTAAAGCAATGATTTATTCATATTAACATGTAAATCACTAACACTCATTATTTCAAGGAGAGCTCAGATCAGACTGATGAGCAATGAAAAGCTGAGATTAGGCAAAAAATGGGGCAATGTTACAACTTTTATTTTGTTTAATAAAAAACAAAACCTTGACCTTAAACTAAAAATGTAAACTCACAATCCAAATGTTTAAGTCAAAGCCAATTAATATGAGCTCAAACTGCAATCAGTGAATTAAAAACAGGAATTTTTATTTTCTCAAAATGAGATTTTGTGCAGGATTTGTGTTTTCTGAGATGTTTTTGAAAATGTTTTGGGCTTGTTGTTTAAGATTTATTTACTTTTTGTTGTTTCCCTTCCTCAGTCAGCTCCTGCCCCGCCCACTCTCACCTGTTCGCTGTTGTCATTTTTGACCATTCACTCGTCTCATTCTTAGTTTTTTTCCCCTTCACATCCATTTGACATAGTTTATGGTTTTGCTGCCATGTCAACCTTTTGTTTTTATAAAATAAATGTAATTTTTTTAAATCTTTTACTTGAGTTCTTTGTGTCGGTCTGCATTCCACACTAGCTTAAAGCACTGAACACATCAACACATAAGAACAGTCTGTGAATGAAGGAAGAGGCAGAAGATAATAAAGAAAGAAAGGAAAATTCAGATTAGTCCTGAAACTTTATTATTTGTTTTTTTTTCTTCCTTCAGATGGACTCTTCAGACACCAGAAGTGACAGAAAAATGAGAAGTGAATCGATTCTGACTGAAAATCTGGTTTTATTTTCTCTTCATACATAAAAACCCAAGTCATTGCTGTGATTTGTTCTCTTTTTAAAGAGCTGTTTAAATATAAGCAGAACACTCGCTGGTGTTTACACAGACTCTTTAAAACCTCCTGCGCCAGGCCGGAGCTGTGCTCATGCTACTAATCATAGCACACTTATGTTATCTGGACACATCCCTCATGATGGTCCCACTTCAACTGAGGTAGGAACTAAAAAAAGTGAACCTCTTCAAGAAGATTTTATTTTAATAAGACATGATCAACTTTTTATTATTGGATCAGGTTTATAAATCCTAATTCTACAACAGTAATAAACCTTAACCCAATGTTAACATTTCATGTTTCTAAGAAACTTTAAGAGCATCAGTGTTTTATTTGCCTTTTTATCTCCAGTAGAGATATCTGTTTGAGTTATGATACTGAGGTGAACGAGTTTCACGTGTTGAGTTTTCAGACACTCTCCGTGAAGAATGAGGCTTTTGTTGAAAGACGGGCCAAATATGGCTTCACGCTGCGAGAAATTGAAGCCACATTAGATAAAAAGCCACAAACTCACATTTTGATGTCTCTCTTCTGTGTCAGGATCGTTCTTGTCCAAAGTGATAGAAAACGTTTGGCGTAGACTAAAGGAAGACATTTTTGTGTGTTTGTGCTCATATCTGAACATCGTGTGCTAGTTAGGTTTTTTTTTTAAAGATGTAAGGATAAACAGCGTGTTTAGCACAAGATGTTACAAATTATTTGTTGAGGACTGAAGAAATGAAAGCTGGCACGTCTTTGGACTTGTGCAAGTTTCCTCCTTTGTATTTATACATTCCTGCTCAAACGTGACAAAGGTTAGGACCATGTTCACTCCTTGCATTGATGATGATATGTGACGTAACGATCCACAGACCGTTCAGCTCAGTGACTCTAAAACAAACATTAAACTCTTTTTTTGTGCGTTTTATTTTCAGCTCTTTGTGTTTTCTGAAAGTACATCTCTCCTTATTTTAATAAACATTTTGTGTTTGAGCGTCGAGTTGGCCTGCCCCCTGCCTTCTCCTGCATCACAAGCTTGACAGTATCTCTTGAATATTTCCAAAATCTGCTCTTTATTACCTCTAACCAGCTGCTCAAGCTGATTTTTTTTCATTTTTAAATCCCAAAACACCCAGGTAATAACTCTTCTGCTTGTGTGGGGTCCCATCAGTTCAGGAGGAGGTCCTGCATCGACACTCGACGGATTGTGTTCAGAATACAAAACCTACGGAGATGAAAGTGGTCAACTGCTGCTGAGGACGATGCCGAAGCACAGGCGGATCACTCTGGACAGAGCTCCATGAAAGGTGTTAAATAGTGTTAAATCTGCAGATTTCCTTCCATCAAATCCTTTGACTCCTTGTTTTTCTGTTTTTAAGTTTTATTGTTGTGCTGTTGTTTGCCTGAGCTCTGTTTGCAGCATTTGTTGGCATATTTTGTGCTCAGCATAAAGACAAACAACTTTTGCAGATCACATCAGGCTACACACACACACACACACACTTAATGCTTCAGTCTGTCGTCTCTGATTGAGAAGATGTCTGAGCGGTCTATCAGATCATCTCAGCACACGTGCTAACTTAGCATCTTTGCACAGTTGAAGTTGGACGACTGACAGGTTTTTTTTCTTTTGTCTTTTTTAATGCCTGCTGCAGTGATAATGTAAACCCATGAGCGTGTTTATTAGCAAAATATCCCAAGAGCCAGTGGTGGGATTTTTAATGAACAATTTTAAGTAATTGCAGAATGAACACCTAAGTGTCGCTAGACTCATGCTAACTGCAAAAGCTGATGTTTAGCTTCTTTATATCAGGGTGCTGGAACCCAAAACACAAGAGCTTGAAGGTAAAAATGAAAACTGGTTTATTAAATAAAAGAAAAAAGACAAACAAAAATAAGAATGATGAAAAAACATGAAGACGAACATTACTTGGAGCATAAAATCAGCTTAAATATAAGAATGATTGAGTGGGATGATTATAGACTATGGACAGGTGTGAGTGGCAGGATAAAGTAGAGGAAATGGTACAGGAAGCACAGAGAGACTAGACAGGAAGTAAGAAAATAAACACCAAACACATAAAACAAACCATAAAACACTAATTAAGGCAAGAATCACGACACTATTCACAGTTTTCTTAGTTTTAAATGTTAAAAAACTTAAAAGCAATGAAGAGTTTCTTGTTTTTGAACTCAGTGTTTGCTGTAAGGCTACAGTAGATGTGTGCGTGTGTGCACTGACCCATTTTATTTGAAACTCCTTGCTGCTTATTGTACTGGCAATATAGTTCTGTCACATCCAATTTAAACACATATATCAGAAGTTTTACTCATCTGGAACACAAAATCAGTTGGATTGGCGGCGTCACGGCGTACGGATTTACTGCAAAGAAAAAGACTCATGAAGAAACAGTTATGAAAAAACAGGAGAAAGATATTTTTCATTTATCTTCCATCCTGGTCCAGTCCCTCTCGGAACAAATATGAAGCATTTTGACTCAGATCTCTCCCACACATCAGACCGACTGAAGCTTGTTTTTGCTCACCAGCCGTTCAGCTTCTTTCCTCGCCGGCAGTTGGGATATTTGAAGTGTTTCTTGGCCAACTTTCTGCTGCCTTGATGGATGCTCAGGGAACACCCATAGGCTAATTCGCCCCCTCAAATCCTTCCAGCTGTCCATTCCTTTCCTCTCATCTCTCTCTCTGTGATTGCTTTAAGTGTCATAATGGCACGGCCTCTAATGTGACTTTCTCTTTCTCTTTCATCAATCAAAAAGGGACTCCGCTTTGACAGGAAGACTCAAGGGATCCCCCCGACACGTGTACAGTTGTGGTCAAAAGTTTACATACACTTGTAAAGAAACATAATGTTATGGATGTCTTGAGTTTTCAATAAGTTCTACAACTCTTATTTTTCTGTGATAGAGTGATCGGAACACATACATGTTTGTCAC
>JAUBOC010000063.1:11334408-11350519 GCA_032275365.1 Anablepsoides cearensis
TCACGTGTGGGCTCTCTCAGTGTTTGAAAATCGGCCGACTGTGTTAAAATCCTGTAGTGTGGCCCAGCCTTTAGCAGATGTATTGTCTTGTGTAGAAGAGACTATCAACGTGAAAAAAATATACCATACCAAATTTCAGCTCAATATTTATAAAAATGGTTCAGTTGTGACCATTTAAAACAAGTTTTAGTGGCCATCTTGGAATTTGTATTTGAATTCAGGTTTTGTTAAAGACTACTACGACTTCTATACAAATTTCCATCTGTGTATTTACAATTGTTAAATTATAGTCCTTTGTAAAATTAGAATTAGCATTAGCGGTTAGCTTAGTTGAGATTTGAATTTCAGCTATAGGTAGCTATAGCTTGACTTTTTAATTAGCTTTTAGAATGTTTGACTGAATTATAGCTCTTCGTAATATTAACATTAGTGGTTAGCTTAAACTAGCAATCTGCATGTTTGTTGAATCATTCTTTACAGAATTTCAGCTTATTTCTTAAAACAGCTGATTTAAAGCCATTTAAAATTAGTTTTGGTGGCCACCTTGAATTTCCAAATTAAAAGAATTTTATTTTACTTGTATGTCCCCAACCCAAAAAAAAACAAAAACACCTTGGCCAAAACGTCCAGCTCTGCTCATGTCTTCTTCATTGATTGTTTAATAAAAAACATCTTCACTAAAGAAAGCAAAACTGAGAAATCAGACACTTGAGTAAAGTCAAACATGCATTGTTCCAAACAGACAGCTTCCATTTCAAGAATAAACAAAGGAGTTCATTTATCCTTCATATATCTGCTTTAGTTTATCTCAGAGAGACGATGTTGTCTTATGTCCAAGGCTCATGCTAAAACCTCAGTTTATTCCACTTTATTGTTAGCTGAGCAACCCAATGTTGTGTTCAGATCCTTTCTCTTGAAAAACCAAAAGTATGCCGCTCGCTTCACAAACAAGTAGGGCCACTTACTGTCCATCTTAACGGTCCTTGGGCTGCAGCCAGTCAGCTGTCAGAACTTTACGCTTCAAACGCATCATGGTATGCAAAGTCTTTTCTGGTGCCAACTTTGTCATATGGAAAAAAAAACATTTAAAGTCCAACATCCTGCTTCTGTTTATTAATGTTTATAGCACAGCGTGGTGCAGGTATCATATTGTGGCTGGAATTTTACACATTTTACATTCAATGCACCATATAGGAACTAGAAAATTGCTTAAACAAAAACAAAATGTACATTTTCTCTAACTGCAGTCAAAATAGTTCTAATCTGAATTCTAAAGTAAAAGTTCTAGTTTTTTTTTTTTTTTTGTGGTGATAGAGATGCCAACTGAGGACAAGGCAGCGGGAAGGAGAGTATCACAGAGGAGAGCTGGCTGTTAGTGGGCATAATGGGAACCAGACCTGCTGGTGGAGCTGTAATTAAACTGCTCAGCACAATGGCGTCACCACTTATAAACTTTTCAAGACCAGTTTTTATCTTCCTACATCTTGCTTTGCATATCACATCTGTGAAAAACGAGAAAAGCTGAATCGGGATGTTAGATGCTCTACGAATAAATCATATAAATTAAAGAAATAAATTAGCTCTGAATCAGGAATTTCAGCAAGTTATATAATAATTTGGCTTCACAGCCAGTAATTACAGACAAATTAAAGGTTTAGCAGTCTAAAAAATATGCAAATCACCCTTTACCTTTTGTGACAGAGGTTTAAAATAAAATCAAATTATGTTGAGAAATTAAAGTTGTGTAATCCCACTTAATCTGATGGCGCTAATTAATGTCAGCTACTACCACCAAATTCTAGCCCTTTTTCATGATATTGTCTCCAAATTTTTTTTGATTCCTTTGAGAATTTCAACATGGTCTGTTCAGTGATTCATGAGATATTTCGCTAACAGTACAGAAAAACCCACACATTATTCACCACCTAATGTGAAAAGGGCAATTAATAGTTTATTTTAGTTAATCACTCCAGGTAACACTTACTTTTGCACCCCGAGGCTTCGTGTCTCACCCTATAAGAAGGTGTCATGCTTCAGGGAGGGGCATCGGCAGGGCGCAGGTCACGACCCGCCGTGTCACGCTCTAATTTTGATTGTCATGTTGATTAGAGAGGAGGGAGGGGAAAAAAACAGAGGTGTAACGCAACACACCGAGGTGGGAAGGTGGGGGGGACGTGAGTGAATCTGTGCTGTAGGTGGGAGGGTGCCGTTTTCGCCCGAGGGCAAACAAAAACCATTGTTTAGGCGGCAGCTCTTGTCTCGCAAGTGGTTGCTGTTGTGGGAAAAAAAAGGGCTGCGGTTTGGGAGTCAGAAGAAGAAGAACGCAGAAAGTGAGATGCGAGGGAGGAGAAACCAGATGGACGGAAGAGGACAGCG
This sequence comes from Anablepsoides cearensis, assembly GCA_032275365.1. Lineage (NCBI taxonomy): Eukaryota > Metazoa > Chordata > Actinopteri > Cyprinodontiformes > Rivulidae > Anablepsoides > Anablepsoides cearensis. The sequence continues at coordinate 11,336,785 of JAUBOC010000063.1, forward strand.
AAGAGGAAAGATCTATGAAGATAGCCGGCTAGGAAACGTAGGGAAAAAAATATGGAAAACAGCCAGAACAGGAAGAAAAACAGATGAAAAGGAGGATAAAAAGCTAATGTGGTAAAGCTTTAAACATCACTAAAGCTGTGGCATAAAGGAAAGTTAGTTAAAAAAAAAAAAGCAAGAGGTCTTTCTTTTTTTTATCTGTGATCTTTCTCAACCTTGAGTTGTGTGTATCCTCAGGCTGTCCCGCTGTTGGAATTTACAGTCCGATGGGTCTGCCTGCTAATAAAACATGTGGGCTTGCAGAGGAATGAGGAGGGACAGGGGGGCCTGAGAACAAACTCTTCCTGTGTGTATAAATACACAGATATATGCTCAGAAATTGCAACGGCGCTATCATCTATACGCACAACAGCCGTGAAATTCTTTAAAATTCTGAATAAAACCTGAAACAAACCTGCAGATCATCTGACAGAGGTATTAGGCAACAAATGGTCCACACGTGCGATTGATTTCTGCAACATTAGCGAAAGCAAAGCACCCTCAAGCCTAAGTAAAATTGGTCCTGCAAGTCGCTCACGCTGTTAGCAAACAGCAACTGGCAGGAAGACCCCACGCAGCTCATAAAACCTGCGCTGTTTACCTTCCTAATCGTAAAAGAGAAAAGATCTGGGTCTCTTCTTTTTACCGCTCCTTGTCTGGCCCGATTACAGTGTTTCTGTCTCCCAGTGATTCATCCCCCAGCTGTCCACAAAATATGTCCCTGCTGCGCAGAAACGCTCAAGGATTATCCCCTACGTGGAATAGCTTGCAATTAAAAGGTTTTATATACTTGCCTCAAGAGAGGTGTGTGTCTGACAAGAGAGAAGGGGGTGGAAAAAAAAAAAAGTGCATGCCCGTTTCATGCGTGTGGTATGAGCAGAAACCCGGCCTCCGAGGGGGGTCCTTGTGAAGTTTGTGAGACTCCGGGGGGGGTCAGGAAGAGAGAGGCGAACATGCAGGGCCCTGTCACTAAATCCTCTTCAACTCAGACTGTCTCTTGTTGAGCTACAGGCCTTAGAAACTCTTCACTGACGCAGATCGGGGCTGCAGAACAGCTGCTCCATATTTTCATCAAACTACAATATGTCCTGTAAAGAATAGTACCTGAACTGGAAACTTACTTCTCCCATAAATAAGTGTTTATTTAATGAAAAGTAGGAGTGCCTACAATTAAAAACAAAGAATAAAATAAAACAGTCCCCGTAACGCGACATTAAGAGAAAAGCACCACAACAGGAAGCTTAGAGCCGCTGCGTCTGTACCTGCCGCCATCTTCGTCTGTAATCTGCCACTCCGAAATAACTTTTTAAGGACTTTCAGCATTTCTTCTGTACTCCTTTTAACAACTCACCCAACTAAGAACCACCAACCTTTAAGCCTTTATTTCCTTTGAAAGTTTCCATCATGGTTCATGGACGCGGTGTTTATGAGTCAGGAGTTCTAAAAGGCGACCTCATCGCTTAATTTGCTCTCATCTGTCGCGTGTTACATTGAGAGGACGTAAACAATAAAAGTGGCTCAGACAGGGGTTTGCAAACATTTCTTTTGTCTCTGGATCTGACCTGCATCATATGGACATCGAGACGGGATTTGGGGGGGTATAGACAGGGGATGCAACTGGGTTCAAATGAAGGTTAAAGCTCAGTCTGTACATTATTAGAAAACAGACAATGAGGGGACGGATGAGTCGGGGGGGGGGGGGGGGGGGCTTTATAGAACATAGAGTCTGAAGCTTTCTATGGTTCATGTAATTGTATAAAATAAAGCTGGCATTTCTACGAGGAGGGGTTCAGACAGTATTTTTTTCCCTCTGTATTTTTTCTTGCACATGATCTGTAATAATGAGGTGGGAATGTAGACAAAGCTGGAGTTATGTAGGACAAAAAGTGAGGTCACTGCATGCTTTTGGGATTTACCATAACCGGAACCTGAAAAAAAACGAATATGTTTCAATGCTCACATTTTTAAAATGTATTAGAACGCATTGTCGTCAATAAAAGTAACTAAAGTTGACCTCTTTCTTAAAAAAGGCAGATTTAACATTTTAGCAAGCTTAAAACTCTCCGTCCTGATTGATCAGAATGTCGGGATCAGTGTGTGTGATTCTGATAAAAGCTTATTGCTTGAAGTTACACTGCAAAAACGGTCTTTCTAACCAATTTTAAAAACTTATATCCAGCCAAAAAGTCTTTTTGAGATTGGTAAGATTCTTGAAAAAAAAAAAAAAAAAATCGAGTCAAATCAAGTATTTCAAGAATCTTACAAAGTAAAATTTTCTTACTACATTGGCAGAAATTTTTGACTTTGAGTCAAATTTTCAAGCTTACAAGACAAATAAACTTACACATTCTGAACACAAGATTAATATTCTGACACAATCAGTTCTTGTTTAGTAAATCAGTCTCAAAACAAGATCAAAAAGACTTTTTGGCTGGATATAAGATTTTAAAACTTGGTTAGAAAGACATTTTTTGCAGTGTACAGCACTATTAGCCAAGTTAAGATGTCATCAACATCATATAAAAAATAAAAATGTTAAGCTCACTTGCAAATTCTTTTAGGTCCATTTTCTAAAAGACAAATTCAAAGTTTTACTGCAAAAGTCACAACTGATAAGGTTATAATAGAATGGAATGACACACTAAGATATATTTCATCGTCTCCTGAGGACAATAAGCAGCCTTAACAAAAATAAATCCATAGATAAAGCTTTAAAACTGACATTTTATAGTTTGTATGTATTATAAAATGAGCAAAACACATTTTTAAAAAGCCTGTGTGTGTTAGAAACTGTCTCACGTGTTGGGCACAAGTGCACTCCTTGTCCTCCTCTTCTTATCATACTACAGAAGTATCACTAACACCAACCTACTGTCACATATATTATTGATCAATCTCCATGGTGACATAAAACATGAGAAATCATTACCCAAATGGATACTCTAACCCCATGATGTCATGGTTGTGTAACTCCTGCTTGGGTGTGTTTTGGTTGTAAATTAAAACGGGTAAATTATTTATTAGTTTTAATTAGATGTAGTTCTATTAACATGTGTCATTTCCACTAGAATGGAAACCCATCATGGTAATAGGATGAGTAATGTTTGAGAACAAAGCTGGTATTCTGTCATGAGTTATTTATACACTAAGAAAATAACCGGGCCCTATGGACAGAAGTGTTTAAGCATTTTCTTAATACAGGATGCTCGGTCAAGTAGGAGGTCATGCTGAATTTATTATTTCTCTGAATAAAATATCTTTAGTCATGCAGCAGATCTATTTATGCTTTCCCAGAAACAAAACTGTTGACCGTAACAAAGGGAAACCAATGAGAGTTTGGAACAATATCCCTGCAGACGTTTTCCTGAACATGAATGAAGATGTTGGAGGAGTAGATGTGCTAAATATACTAAGAGATAAAGTTAGGCGTGACTCCGACAAAAGTTAATCCTTGCTACAGGTGCACGTGTCAGGCTGCTGTTCCTCAGCTCCTCGCTGAGAGTGATGGGCTTTCTTAGGCTTTCGCCCAAGGGGAAATGAAATGCCATGCAGGGTTCACGTGCAGTTTCCTCTCAGTTTGTGTAATTCGGGGTAATGCAGAGATCTCAAAGGGCATGGCTGCATATAAACTATAGGTGAATTATGAGCTTATATGTGTGCTGCAAAGCTGTGCACGGCACTTGAACTGTTGACCTTTTAAAAGAAGTCAGTCAAGCTGCAAAAAAGATGAAAGGTAATATCTAGAATGTAAAGCGTCTGCTTTATGGAGTCATGCATCGGTGAATGAAAGACATAAAACCCTAAACCAGTCAATCATTTTACTACATCATACTTCCTGTTTGTTTATGGGTGTGACAAACATTTAAAAAATAAGACCAAGCAGTTAGGGATCATTCAGAATTTTTGACACAAAATCAGACTCAAGCTCATGTTTAAGAAAGAAAAACATAATATACCACAATTTGTCTGTGCATTTATGTCCTTCAGAACGTCTTATTGCAAGGCTGTGTGACCCACATACATCCTCAGCAGAAAATATAAGACTTGCTTGTTCTTCTCATGCAGCCGTAATACTTTTTGGCTCCTTTTTTTAATACATCCATTTGAAGAACAATACAGTGCTCTGCTCTGAACATGGACCTAATTGTTTTCTGTTGCTTTTTTCCCCCCTTGAGTTTTGTTCTGAACTGAGACCACCATATAAAACCAAATTTCCTTTTCTTTATACTTTGTGGCCGAGTCTCTCAGTCACACATCTGGTAAAACTCTGCTTCTTTTTTTCCCCAATTGGTTGTAATGTCATGTCTACTTGGTTGCAGCATTTTTTTGTAAGCAAATGAATAGAAGAATGAGCAGAAGAATTTGTTCATACGTAAACTATGGGGTACAAATCAAGTTATGTACATTTTTAAAAGTATTTAAATTATATACAAATACATCGGGTGAAAAGAATGCATTTTTATTTCTGCCTTGTATATGCAGCTTTGTTGTTTTATGCATCCCTTTAAGACACAATAGGGAACCAAAAGATGATTCTAAGTAGGAGAAAAGGTGAGTATTCAAGATAAAAAAAGTGCTGAAAAAAGTAATGCAACATGGTTAGTTCAGACACAAATCCTTCAGTGTCTTATCTCAGCTTTTTTTGTCTGTTTGGTTGCAAACCAGTTTAAAACCATTCAAGACTGCTTTGTGTTTAAGAAACATTTGTTGTCTAAGTTGACTGATTTCATGGATAGTTTAGGTGGATTTTATCTCTACAGAAATGGGAGATCATCCCTGTGCTGGATGTGATTACCTGATAGAAGCAAATCAAAAGTGAAAAAGCATGAGTCCGAATAATGGACCATGTGGAACACCACATTTAACTCCACTGTTTGGAATTGGTAATTTTCTTTAAAAATTAAAAACTCAAACAATTCATCAAATAAACATGACTTAAACCAGCCTATTGTGTGTTGTTTAGTCCTAATAAAATATTGAAGCCTCTGCTTTACAATGTAGACACTAGTCCTATGGGTTAGGGCCAAAAAAGGTCCCCTAATAACTTTTGCTGGTTTGTTATCTTAGGCTCTAAGTTGGGTCTCAAACTTCTCATTTCTGTATAAACAAAACACTGATCAGTAACAGCTTCAAGAAAGCAAGTCAACAAAACTAAAATGATCTTTTCTTTTCTACATGTGATGCAGTTTCAACAAAACCCCAAAAAACAACACATACGAATAAGGAAGATTGACAAGAGGGCAAAACATTGGACCGCCGAGTCCAAGGAGACCCAAAAACCACAAACCAAGAAATGTCTAAAACTGCAAAGTCATGTCGAATCAAAACAAGAACTGGAAGAGCTGAGATCCAGTACTGTGCAGTAAACAGAAGAACTGACAGGGAATAGAAAAATGTAAAGTTTAAATGCTGCTGAGGGTGAAAGGTAAATGGTAACAGGTGTGCAAATTTCCAACTAGTAAGAGAGGCTAACTAAAAAATTGGGGATCGGGAACAAATATTAAAAACACATAAGCTTGGGAACGAAGCTAATATTTTAGTCACTAACTTTTTATAACAAATAAACCTAGCATTGCCCACAACGATTATCTATATTAGTTCTGGGATGTTTGTTTGTAATCAGAATAAGATCATAGCATCGTAAGTCTTTGTGTGCACTCATTCACCAAATTTTCCAAGACTTACCAGTAAACCCACACAACGAACATGTGGCGCAATTAATCCTGAATGCACAGATTAAAGAACAAAGAGTCGACTAATCCTGGACACAGCAGAAAGTAGAGCATCAGAACAGCTCTTTGTGTGACTGAGCCGACTGTACGTGTCATTATCCAGATTCTCTAGTGAGCACCCTTCGTTCTAATGCAGCTTTTATCCAAGGTAAAAGTTCGATTGCGGTTCAAAACGTTTTAGCTTTTATTGCTTTCAGGTGGTTTAAAACACCAGAGTACCTCTTACAGTAAAACAGATACAGCTACTAAACAATAACTCCTTATGTTCCATTGATTGTGTTTAAATTAATTGGTGCAAATTATTTTATTTATTACATATATAGATGTATTCCTTATGACATTTCTGGCTTTTAGTCAATGATCGAACCAAGTGGTAGCTGAAGGAACTGTACCTTATGTTGTCCAAAACTGTCCGTTTTATCCCCCTCTTTCAATAATTAACCCCCCTGTGGGCTCGGGCACTGTTGCTTTGTTGCTATATGGACCATGTGCTTGACCCAGCGTTAGGTTTCATTGTGACTCAAAGGGGTGTGGATAACATGCATGGGATTTCTGATGGAAACCTTTGTGTATAAAGAGATAAGCGATGCAATCAAAGAAAAAGGAGGGTGTGAGGGATAAGCTGTGCCACACCAGAGAGGTTTAAGCACATTTAATGACATCAACGATAAACAGGTGAAGACTATTTATCTCTGACATGATTTATTTGAAATGGAAACTGTTTCTAAGCTGTGGTACTTGGAGTTCGCTTACTGAGAAGTTAGATTTAAATTCATCCAGGCACGGCCGGAGGTTGTGTCTAAATCAGCATATGTTTTCATGTTTTCTTCCCCCTTTCCTTGAGTCAACAGAACGTGAGCCAGTAAGCAAATGAATAGAGTCTTTATTCCATTTGCTCCGCTGCATCAAAAAAGCGACTCAAAATTTTCTCCTAGGTGGTCGTGGTTCGAGAGCAGACAGCAGTGGAAGGAAATTACTTACTTAGTTGTGTCTTTTATAAACGACATGATTATCTAATCAGAAAGGAAGCAGGAAAAGTATTTTAAAATGCTGGGATGTGATTAGCAGACTGATGGGACTTTAAAAAACAGTGTGCGTCTAACGGGTACGACTCTTGCTTCCAATCTGTTTAAGTCGCTGAGGTGTCAGAGTGACGGGGCACACAAAAGCAAGATATAATCAAGCATGATGTATGGTTTCATGTTAGGGTGGGAGCCGGTTGGCAGGAAATGCACATCCATCAAACCAACAGCCAACCCATTTAGCCTCTGTCTAAACACTTTAAACTGGCTTTAATTTGATTGACTTCTGCAGAGGAACAGTCCCAAACCAGATTTGCGAGAAATGCTTGGTGGGTTTGCATCTAGACAGTTGAAGGTCAGTCAAAATGGAAGACAACACCGTCTTAGCATTTATTGAATGTGGTAAATACATTAGCGGTGTTGGAACAGGAGAATGGACGACTGAGGTCAATGTCAGAGATATATTTGGTTTTTACTTAAATTACCAGAGAGGCTAAAATAGCTGAGTAATGAAGTTTCATGCAAAAGTGATACAGCATCCTCTTGAGAAAAATACGATATTTTTGAGGAATCAATGTAGGGAACTTTCTGTTGATATGAATCTTTTAGAATGATTTTTAAGGTATTCCAAATGATAGATTGAGCAAACAAAAACTAAACCATGAGCAGAAAAAAAGTCAGCTACTTTCACCTTGGTTTAGGGATGGACAACTGGTGGTCCATGGGCCACATTTGGCCCGTGGGTGAATTCCGTCCGGTCCATAAACATGTTTTTTTTAAATTTTATTTTATTTTATTATTTTGTTACTTTAAAAAAGCATTTAAATGAGCTCTTAGAGTGAATTGTTACGTTAAATAAATAAATAATAAATAAATAAATAAATAAATAAATAAATAAATAAATAAATAAATAAATAAATAAATAAATAAATAAAAAGATTTTTGGAAGGTAGACTATGTTCACAGAATTTCAAGTCAGACCTATGTGCTTAGTCTGCTTAGAGATGCTGTCATGAAGGATTTTAACATACTGTAAGTTGCCTCTGCAACACGTTGCACAAAGCTAAATATGAAAAGTTCACTTAAGTCGCAAGTACACAAACACTTTACCAGAATCAATATTACACAGGATTCTGCTCTAAATGAGTCTTCTTATGTTAAGTTACTGCATGCTGGTTCAATAAACATATACATATTTGCAGAAACCCTTTTGTAAATGCCAGTTTTATAACATTTTGGTAAGTGTGCAGTGCTATGTGGCCCTCTGTTAGTGTCAACAACAAAAATGTGGCTCCTTCCATTATTTAAGTTGGCCCATCCCTATCTCAGTTCATGACTTATTTGCAGAAAAACACCATTAAGCTTAACACAGAACCATGTGAACGTCTTTGTTTTGGTTGTGGTGAGCTGGGGTCACCTTATGTCGTGTCGTCTGGTGAGCTGAATTAGACCAATGAGTTGCAAAGAAGGCAAAAGTCCCTCTGAAGGGTTTAGACGCAGCGATGCAGCGTCTGCATATAATGGATCTATTGGGGGACAAACGAGCGCTCCTTTCTGGAGCATTGTTCGTGTAAAGTTGGACCTGTCAAACTGAATGCGCTGCTTAATCTGTTGACTCAAGCCTGTAGGTCCCGGGTGTCGCCACTGGTTCCCTCAAGGATAAAAGGACCTTTAACCCCCTCTAGTAGTCTTGGGGGTCATTATTCTTTGACCTCAGCAGTTACAAGGGTGCATTCCCACTGAGAAGGGGCTGAAGGCCTTGAAGCCCGAGGCAACAAACGCACAGGTTTTAACATTCGTGCGCACATACATAAACAGAGACATAAACAGATATGACTGAACGCCACAGCTGAGTCAGCAAAAAGCAGCAGCTCCTGAGCTTCTTTCTTATAATAATCAAGTTTGACTTTGAAGGCTTTCCTGTGAACCTTGTTAAATTTCCCCAGAGCCACAAAGTCTGGCATGGCTTTATTAATTAGTGCAAAGTGTAGCGAGTGATTTACAGCCTGAGACTTTGGTGTCAGAGTTTAGAGTGGTGCGAATGGGTATCATTAGTCTGGAAGACTCTCTAAGTAGTGGCCATACTCACATAATGAATGCTTTCATTAGGAGTCAAGGAGGGTTGGTTTTGCTGGGTGAAATTTTCACTTTTTTTTTTTTACCTGACGTACCATTTATTAAAGTTTGTTTTCCCAATAAGCTGTATCATAACTCTGGAATTGCTGGTTCCTGGTTAACACTGCGAGGAGACAGAAAGATCTCTAACCTTATGTAATCTATGTACATCCTGCAGGCTTGTCATCTGTTGGTGAATTAATCATTAAGTCCTGCTGCTGCTTTGGCCTCAGATTTCTTTTTATTTTTTCAAGCTGTGCTTCAAGCTGCTCGATTACATAATGAAACCAGGATTGAGGTACAAAATATGTGAAAAAAGGGGGGAATAAAAAGATTTAACCTTTAAGTTGTAGTTCTTTTTAAATGTTGCTTAAAATCCTTTTAGCCAACTTATGCAATCAAGATGACTTTACCTCAGGAGAATTAAGCCAAATTTGGTCAATTTGCTGTGGGAGCATTTAGGGAAAGTCTGGGTGTTTATCCAGAGGGGCATCTATTGATTGATGAGTTTGGTCCTTGGGGACTCATTCATCTGAGCAGATTTAATCTCAATCCCTGTCCTCCCTGCTGTTGCTTAAATTCTACCAAACAGCTTCAAACCTCCGTTTAGAGTTGCTCTCAGGGTTTTGTTCTCATGTCGCTACACATACATGCCGCCTCTGTGGGAGTTGGCCGCCACGATTGTTGGCCGTGTGTGATGCCAAGGCTGCAGCCTGATGCGGCAGCGACGGTGAACGAGAGCCACGGCAGAAGTGCCCAATTCCATTCAAAGACTCCATGGAGGAAACCAGATGCTGCGCAGATGAAGACGTTCCCCAGATTACAGTTAGAACCACTGTATTCATTGTTTCGCAATGTGTTTCCCAGACCCCTCTTTTGGATCTATTTATGTAGTTCTCACTTTGCTCCGAGTTTATTTATACCCAGAAATTCCAAGAAACACAAGTTGGACAAACAGCTCAACAAATAACTTCAGCAGATGAGGATATTAAGCGGCTTATTCCTCACTATGTTTACATATTTTAGGCAATAATAATGGCAGGCTTGGTTGCAGAACTCTATGGTGGTGTGTCACAGTATTAAAAGCCTCTGTAATATCAACAGGACTTACTGTATAAGCCATGTTTCCAGCTAGTTGTAAAGCAAACTTTTAGCAAACCTTTAAAATGATGCAACAAAGGAAGGTGAGTTTGGCATGTTTCCATCTACTGAAGGGCCAGTCAACTGGCGGCCCGCGGGTCACATCTGGCCCACAAGTGACCAAAGTTTGGCCCGCCCATTGTTCATCTCTTAAGCCCAACCCTCCCGTTTTCTACTTTAATTACTCTATGTTCTTTTAGTAATGTCAGGATCTTGGCTGCTAAAAACATTTATATGAACATCCAAGACAGTTAAAATTACAAGCAGTTGAAAATAAAATGATGAAAGTGAAAATAAAATTATTTTAAAAATTCAGTCAGAGATGTCAAAATAATATTTGTTGAATAGGAGGCACACTTTTTTTTTACATTGTTTTATTATCACTAGGGTTCTGTTGCATGTTGTATTCATGGTTAAATAGAGCAAAATAAATTATTTCAAAGGTAACAGATCGATTGATTGAGCCTTTATTGTCATTGTACTGAGCACAATGAAATTACAGTTCAGAACACCATACACATACACATAACCATACACAATGTCAGAACAATGACATTGTGTATGGTTTAATAAATAGGAAGTAGAGGTTACAAACTAGCACATTTTCTTACTTTTTGTGCTAAGTATGTAAGCTGACAGGGTATAGAGTTCAGCATGGCACCACTTGTTCAAACTTTCAACATAACCCCACTTCAAATGATCTAACCTGACTTAAAGTACAATACGATCAAAGTCCTGAGAAAGGAGAGTAATTTGTGCTAATTGATACTCAGGGATTCCCAGCGGTGCTGTATTTACTTCCAGTTTGGTGGGACGCACACAGAGGGACTGTAGCTCAATGAAAGACACCAATTCAAACAATCATCGGCCCCTTTTTTTTGGTTCCCCCGCTCATCCACCTGAACCCACCTACAAGTGTGTCACTCTACACCCGACGGGAGTCTCAGGAGAACTCAGACGGGTTTAACATTTCAACTCTGACACACTTTATTTTCAGCCACCGCTCATTACACGAAGCTGGTCTTTTTGTTTGCAAAGCACGTTTTGGTGACAGCCGTCGAGCAAATTATATTGAATTATTTGCTACTAAATATGAAGTTTTTCTGATAAACACCAAAAGAGAAGACGTCCTTACCCCAGTTGCAGAATAACAGATTAAAATGAACAATGTTCAGCAGGTTTACTTTTTTTTTTTTTTGCAACTAATAAATAGAATCATTCAAGAGTCTGCACTTGACTTTGTGTGGCTTCCATTCATCTGTGGGACAGCTGAGAGATGAAACAATTTGGTGAGAAAGTGTTAGTGGCAGAATGATAAATGGAGCAGGCACATAGGAGGCATGTTCAGTGGAGACGAGCCAAATTTTTTTGTCGGGGAGGGCCAAATCCAACAGGGAGCTCTTTCTCAGGTCCACCCCTCCCTTTGGGGACTTTTGATCCCCTCCCTTCAACGCTGTACTTTCCATCCGTACTTCTAAATCCGCTCTTCGACTCCTTCCCTTTTTATAACTCTGCCCTCCCCTGATGTCCTCCATCTGTCTCTGCTTCCCTCTTTGCCTTCGCGCCGCTGTTCTCCATCTTTCCTCTGCTCTTCGCGGAGGCGATGACAGAACTGCCCGGGCACGTGTTGCACAGATGATACTTCCAGACCTCGCAGACGCGCAAACATCCCCGCTGGTTCCCGAGGCACATGCTGACTGGATTAATACAACAACCATGAGTGATGAAACATACGCAGACAACAAAATGAAGCCTAGATGTCTTTCACTGGGAGATTCTTAACGATTCTTTGTTCATGTTGAGCCAAGGTAGAAGGGTTTTGTTCTGACAGGGGCAACACCAGGAACCTGTCAAAGAGGACTCATGAAAAACCACTAATAAAGGATCATTGCAGACTGACTGGGCATAGTTTTAAGCTTTTATTTGGACCATGTGCTCTAATAGGTTGAGTAGTTGTTTTTCACTGAGACAAAAACAACACCTTCAGACTCTCCTGGAAACTGGGGATAAAGTCTGGATCTCACTGAGCTGTGACTGTAGGAGACAAATTGCAAAATAGTTTCCAAACTGTCCAGAAATGGTAGAGTGTTAGTAATTTTCTTGGGTGGACATTTACATGTGTTGCTGAAACTTTGAACAATTTGAAGGACAAACCTCTCAAAACCCTTCTTTAGTTTACATGAATGAGGAAGTGCACAGAACGTGACACAGCTGTGGTTTGGAGCCTGTTGAAACTAACTTTTGAGACTGATTATAGACAAAAGGGAATATGGAAGGTGCCTTGGAAAAGTAACAGTTGGGGGAAAAAAATTAAAATAAATTGAACACAGAGATATAAGTAGGACCCATTTGACAAATTACCATGACATTTGCATGATATGTATGTGAAGAGCAAATTTTGGCCCAACAGTTGTACCATATGTACACATAAACACCAACTGTTTCCTGCTGGAAGATCTGAGAGGAGTCCATAGTTTAGATATTTTTAAATTTTTATACTAAAAATCCATTTGTCCTGTTTTTTTGTTGTGCTTTTTTTTTTTTTTTTTTTTTACATAGAATAGCTTTATCTTATAGCTCCTTTTTATTATATTTGTTTCACTTGTTCGCTATAAAGCTCTTTAAATTGCATTTGACTTATGTAAAAAGTGCTATAGAAATGTGAAAAAGTAAAAAATGCTAATTGTATGGCAATTATTTAAATCTAACTGGTTACCAAAAGTACCAACCCACTGAAATCAACAAGTGAGGAAATAGATGCAGAATCGTCAAGCATGTTCATTTAATTTATTTTTTTTTTTTGTCCACTTATCAAAACTAATAGGCTAATAGTGAATTAGACCTGTTGGCTTTTATTTTAAAATGCACAGGACAATAAGACCCTTTAACACATGTAGATGCAGAAAACCTAAACAGTAACATGTAGGCTAGCATATTTTCAAGGCTATCAACAATAATTATCTATCAAATACTAAATATGAAATCAAAGCAGAAATAAACTAAACTGAATTTGCAACATGGTATAACAGGACAATAAAGAGCTAAATGAATAAAAGCTTGCATGATTTTTAACACAGAGAAGAAGAGTCTAAGGTCAAACGGAGGACGAGCTCTTCAGGTTCGTGCTTCTGAATGTGGTTCTGCAAGCTGTTAATCAGAGGGCGTGCTTTGTCTTTTGAAAGCATCATTGTCAAAACATTTGAAAAATTTGTCAGAATCCTGAGCACCATTATATAAAAAGAACAATATTGGACTCATTAAGCTCCACGCCGCACATCTTGAATAGAAATAATCCGGTGCAGGAGCTTTTAAAAGTTGCCAAACACATTTTCCTTTGCAAGTCGATGTTTTGTTGATTCTCAAAGCAAATAATGACCGCATTATCTGGCCTGGATCTTTTGGTTTTGAGCCTGTGCGAGAGCGGACGTTTCTGCAGGACGGGTGCATTAGTTAAGACCCGGTTCGTTTCTCTGGGTGCAGCTTGACGAGAAGCCTCGAAACCCCAGCCTTGCATCATGGCTGTATCGTATATCAGAGCTGAGATGTTATGAGGGACCAGATTACTGATTACGTCCTGTGTATATACAGTCTGCGCATACATCAACTGAAACACAACACCGGTGTGAATTTCTTTGCGTGCGTGTTGAGCACTCATTGGTGCATTGGGGGGGGGGGGGGGGTGGGGTGGTT
>JAUBOC010000063.1:11350619-11361468 GCA_032275365.1 Anablepsoides cearensis
CCCCCCCCCCCCCCCCCCCCCCCCCCCCCCCCCCCCCCCCCCCCCCCCCCCCCCGATGCTTCTTATGTTACAGAAAATGGTTGTGCTACATTTGACTGATACAGTAAAGCTTTCCGATGACAAGTATTGAGTGCAGACTTAATGAAATTTAGAGTGCATTCCAAAACAGCTCCAAGACACAATATCAAAAGCAGTTCCTTGACAAGTCTAATTGATAAATGCTGTTTTTATCGCCAAGAGAACATCAACGGTTTGCAAGAACTTCACTTAGAGAAGAGGGAGTCCGCTGAGACGCCTCAGTCGGAGGACCTTCAAAGAGTTTGCAAAAAAAAACTGATTTTTTCTCGTATTTTCTCTCCCGTTGACAGGCTGCAGTCCTGGGACTGTAGGGAGGATTTGACATATTTGGCTGCTGTCGTAACAATGACAGGAAAATTCATTTCTGGGCCGTTCAAGACATTTGTTCTCCCCGGCCTCCCAAGTTGAAACTACAATCCAAGGTTTCTTCTCCCCTTTTTTTTCTTCCTCACTTTCACCCTCCCTCTGATCTCCACTCCTGTCCTTGGTATACTTGTTCCCTTGGATTTTAAGTGTGTGTGTGCACATGTGTGTGAGAAATTCCTGAGAGTGGCTCAGGAGCTATGTGCTGTCACACACTTCCTCCCTGAGGCCGGCGTCTTGAGGAGGAGGAGGTGGAAGGAGGCGTTAGTGCACTACTTGAAATACTTAAAAAAAAAAGTTCACTAAAGGGGCACAATTAGGTCAAATTTGTGTACACAGTAAAACCATAGCAAAGGATTAAATTCAACCTCCGAAGAGGCTGAACGTCGAGCTGATGAATGTTAATTTCATGGAACGCTTCATCACGCGCACTTGACATTTTCCAGGACTTCCCTTATTGGAGGTTGGCACCGACTCTGTCACTTTGTCTGCATGTGAGCTCATATGTCTCACATAAAGTAATCTATTATATCTACCTTAAAATTAGCTTATAAATGTAGTTTTTGTTTGCCTTTTTTTCCAGGATGTCTTTTACAGAAAGAACAAGAAAGAGTTTTCCCCGTTAAAAAGGGAGTTCATCCCTGCTGTCACCTCAATATACCACAGTGCTCTGAGATGACTTTTGTTGTGAACTGACTATATATATAAACTGAGTTCAACTGCTTTACCATCTCCTTCCCATTATAAGCAAACAGTTGATTGTTGAAAACAATGAAACTGAAAACAGTTGAAAATGATTTACTGGTATAAAACCTTTGATAGTTGAGGGAATAAAAGTGTTTATTCTTGAGCTTGAAAACTAGTGTGCGGTGATCTTCCTGGTTTACCACAACTACAGTAGCTGCATGGAAGAAAACATACTTTGGACTATTCATATCCCATGAGAGTCCCTATTAGGCCAAGAAGGTGTCCACTGTGGAGCAGGGAGGAATATGGAATTAACTCACATAGATATGAGTTGTAAAGTGGTCCCCTTTAATCCAAAAGTTGTTGGTAAATGTCATCTGGTTTTAGTTGGATTCAGATTAGAGTTTTAATGTTTAATCTGGTTTCAGATTACAGTTTTCGTGTTTAGTCTGGTTTCAGATCGATTCCGATCAGTGTTTAATCTGGTTTTAGTTGGATTCAGATCAGCATTTAATCTGGTTTTAGTTGGATTCAGATCAGTGTTTTCATGTTTAATCTGGTTTTGGATGGATTCAGATTAGAATTTTCATGTTTAATCTGGTTTCAGTTGGATTCAGATCAGTGTTTTCACATTTAAGTTGGTTTTAGTTAGATTCAGATCAGTGTTTAATCTGGTTTCAGTTGGATTCAGATCAGTGTTTTCACATTTAAGTGGGTTTTAGTTAGATTCAGATCAGTTTTTTCATGTTTAAGCTGGTTTTAGATGGATTCATATTAGCATTTTCATGTTTACTCTGGTTTCAGATCAGTGTTTTCATGTTTAATCAAGTTTCAGATTACAGTTTTCATTTTTAATCTGGTTTCAGGTAGATTCAGATTACAGTTTTCATTTTTAATCTGGTTTCAGGTAGATTCCGATCAGTGTTTTCACATTTAAGTTGGTTTTAGTTAGATTCAGATCAGTGTTTTCATGTTTAAGCTGGTTTTAGTTAGATTCAGATCAGTGTTTTCATGTTTAAGCTGGTTTTAGTTAGATTCAGATCAGTGTTTTTGTGTTTAATCTGGTTTTAGATGGATTTAGATTAGTGTGTTCGATGGAACTGTTTCGATGATATAGCATGTCCAAATAAAGTGTTCTCGTGACTCAACTTACCCACTGTAAAGGGTAATTTGAGCCAGAATTCTTGCAAAGAACATTGCATATTTAGATAGAGCTCTACGTCTTAGACTACCTGCTCGATCTTCTCTCAACCAGCTGTCTGGAACAGGGATCTTTCACATTGCAAACTCGTTGGCAATTTCTCTGCATTTGAGTGTAATAAAGCCCTGAAACTGATTTGCAAAGTTTTTTATATGTTTGACAAGTTAGCCTCTGCAACTCTATCACAGCCAGTCTTGGATCTTTTGAGACACGATCAGATCCTGTAGAGTCTGGAAAAGCAAGGAACTGCATGAGCAATGGGGTGACTTCCATAGAGCTTAACTACTACCTGACCTAATATGGTCAAACACACGCTCAGAGGAAAGGTATGCCAACTATGGTAGCTGAGCTGCTGGAGGTCCTGCACAGGTTGGAGGTAGCAGGCCGGATGTGATGTGTGTTCTTAGCCTAATTAGAGGAGTTTGTGTGTGTGTGAGTGTGTGCAGGGGCTAGATGTGTCTTGAGCTATGAATGACACATCTACCTAATGGGATTAACATTTAACCAGTGCATTTGCTTGCTGTTGCTGTCACACACCTGAGCGTTTTAAAAAAAGCAAACAAGTCAGGAAACTGTCCCTGCAAGGGGGCGCAGACTGTTGATTTACTCAATCCAACAATTACCACTCACTGGTGGCAGGAATTCTAGAAATGAGGAAGGGTTATGCTCCATCACATCCACTCTAAACAGTCTTAAAGTTTTTATTTTTCACAGGAAAGTATTGTGACTTTTCAAAAAACACTCTGTTTCAGACACTGTGTGCTTCAGATTCATTAAAAACCATTGAATCCTTAATCGTTTCGCTCTTTTATTGACTGAAACGACACACCTCTGCATGTAAATACACATCATTTATAAATGGTTGACAGAGTCACGCAGCCACTGTAGATCCCCACAGAAACCTGATCTTCCCTGACTTTAGTGAAACGAGTCGTCTGATGATAGACAGCGCAGTGAAAACAGCACACCCACAACCCCCAATTCTGCCTGTGGTAATGACAGAGATGACATGAGCAGATAGACAAATGACAGAGGTGAAAGAAAACACAGATTAGACAGATAAATATGAGTGACAGTAACCTGCCAGAAATGCAAGCTGCTGTTGCGAAATCTAGTGTTTGTCAGTCAGAGGGGGGGGGGGGGGGGGGTAACTGTTTACAGTCTCCTCTGGAGGATTTTTCGGGGACTTTCGGGGCTTTATGAAACGCTGCCCCATTTCCCACTGCTTGATTGACAGTTTTCCTTTAGGCCAAATCTGGAAACACTTACTTGACTCTCACACAAGGGGGCTGGAGGTTTGGGGGCTGAAGGTTCTGAAGCTGGGTTATCCAGGGTCACAGTGGAAGGCTTCACTGGGTTTGAACTAGGAAAGGAAACTATTTTTCGATGCATATTATTCAACTACTCTACATTGTTTTGGTTCGAAGGTTTTACAGCTGAAAGAAAAAATAAAAATACACAACAGCTCTGGTTTTTGTTGGTTCCTAGTTGATCTGGCACAACCTGGTTCTCTTTTTAAAATAAAGACACAATGTTAAAACCAAATCAAATTTCTTAGTGTTACCCCTAATCCTTTCTTTCAAATCTCCACTGAATGACCAGATAGCCATATCTCTTCACGTTGGGGTCACCAACTAAAACTTGTCAACTTGAAAGGCCAAATTATTAGCAGTCAGTTCTAAGACTTGAATATTTATTGTAAATATATGAAGTTTATCATTCAAGCAGAGCCTTTACACCCGTTACGGAGCTCCTGCTAAAAAGGCTGAGAGCTACTTGTCCTTTCAAAGGTTATACAAAATCTTGTCACACGTCCTGGGGGTGGTCCCTCATACATCACTCTGCTCCACTCCAGCACTGAATTCCTTCTTCTTGTAACTCCACAAGCCCCTCATTTACGCATTTTCTGATGTGTGTTTCAGATCAACTCATTTTGAGGCTGCTCCTTTAAATCCAAACAAGGCTCTTCATTCCCACCACCTTCCAGACTAGTTCATTCTAGCTTGATTAGAGGGGGTAATATATATTTAGCAGTGCAGAAGCTTTATTTTGCAAAGACACAAGGTTAAAACCAAATTCAATTTTTTAGAGATGACAAAATTATAGTTAGTAAGTCTAGACCTTATTTGACGGTTTAAGGGAAGAAATGACATGGAACTTGGCCCAAATGTCAAGTAAATGTGATATGTATGACAATTGCTTTCTTATTTTTGTGGGGTGTGGCAGGCAGAATGACCCAGAGCACAGACAAAAATCCAAAAAGGTAACAAAAAGATTTATTTATTAATACAAAATGCTGGCAGGGCAGCTCAAAAACTCCTAGATCACACAGGAAACAGGAACACAGAGAACGCCACACTGACTGGGTAAAACAGCACAATGATCAGACACAGACTGAGGACAAGACACCAAATATAAAGGGAAACTAATGAGGACAAATGAGAAACACCTGGAGGAGACACAAGAGGAAACAGGTGAGCGTGGGCGGGGCTGCAGGGCAGAGAAACACAGGGGAACACTGAAACACTAGAAAAACCAAGACAACAAACACAGACTGGGACAATTTAAAGTATTTATTAGCTACCTGACTTGACATTTTAGAGACTTTCTAAACTTCAAGACCAGGGGTGTCAAACTTTTACAGAGAGCCACATAAGCATAATGGTTGCCTTCAAAGAGTCATTTGTAATTAACTTGGACATTTAACTTCAGCTAAACACAAAACATCCTGTTCCTCATCTCATACAGCCAAGGACTGCTAACAATAACTGAGCTCTATGTGGTATTTCATGTGTAGAAAGAGTGTTTGAACATGTCCTCTTATAAATACTGAAAAGTACATATACAACAGACCAAATGTGAAATAAAGAATACAGTCAATGTTGTCTTTAAATCAGCATAGTTTTATTTGAAGACATTAATACATCTTTGAAATCACATTTGGCCTTGAGTTTGACACGTGTTATAGGCTCTGCTTGTGTTGGTATTAAACAAACCCAGTTAACATTTCCCACTAAAATTAGCTGTGAACCATGAGATGCTGAATTCAAACAGCTCTCCAATCCCATTAATACGACAAATATCTGAGATAACTAAGCAGGCCGCTGCATGACAGATGGTGCGAACGCCTTTTATCTGTTCTCAAAGCACAGATCTGCTGATAGGAAGATAACCTCCTCGTGCCGCTGTCTGTGCCGTTCACCACACATGACATCCAATCCTGCATCACAAAGTGTGGAGTCCCACATCAGTTTAGCTTGTTTTCAAAGCAGTGTTCCAGAAAGACCAGATAAAGGAACAGAAAATGTGATATTAGAGATGTGCAGCTATGGAGCACTTTTTGTAAAGCAGCCTTTGCTAAAAATAACAGCAAAATTTTGTCACAATTAGCTTCAAACAATGTTTGATAAAGTAGTGTGGATTTTCTAAAGTCACATTATAGCACATTTAAATTGTTAAATCTAAATGTTGAAACTAAATATTTAGCTATGTGAAAAATCACAGGGCGTGTAACTAGAAGTACAAAAATAAAAGCTTGGCTGACTGTGTTTATTGAATAGAAATAACGTCTTAAAGAACATGTTTTTAGAAATTTACTGTCATGATAATATATTGATCTCCACAGTAAATTTCTTTATAAGATGTTAAAGTCAGCCAAGCTTTAATTTTGATACTTCAAGTTAGAGTTGATATGAATTTGCATATTATCTAAATCTTTAGATTTAACATTTAGCATTGAGAATTAGATTTAATATTTTGCATTTAGCATTTAGATTTAATATTTAGAATTAACCTTTAACATTTAACATTTAGATTTAACCATTAACATTTTGAGTCAACATTTAGAATTGAAATTTAGCATTTAAATTTAATATTTAGATTTAACATTTAGAATTATCATTAGCATTCAGATGTGATATTTGACATTTAAATACTATTTAAGTGTGCTAAAAGGTGACTTTAGAAAATCCTCACGTTTTCAAGCATTGTTTAAAGCTGAATATAACAAAATTATTATTAGTTATTTTTAGCACAAGCTCCTTTGACAATGGTGCCCCATATGCAGCATGCTAATGTTTTTTTTTTTAAATCATCTACTCTGGTGACGGGGCCAGGACTAACTGATCCAGAGACCTCTTTTGTGATGTCCACACAGCGCTGATCCTCATTTCCTCTCTGTCTGCATGCGCAGGCCTATAGGCTTACCTTTTACACCCGTCTCCCTCTTTTCCGTTTCTGCTGTAAAACGGGCTTAACGTTACACGTCTGTGTGAGGGAGGACAAAGAGCCGAGGCGAAGTACAGAGAGAGGCTCTATTCTGCACCGAGACCAGAACAACAGGTGAAAAGCGAGTCATCTGGACGCAGAAGATGATCGGATTTCACCAGAAATTGTGAAGGTGCTACCTGCAAAAACACTGTTTATGCGAAACACTGCAGGTAAGTCGGGAGCAAGAGTAAACAGGCCAAAAAATGCCTGAAGTATGAAGTGCAACTGTACGTTGTAAATCAAGCTGTCAGAATGTTGGAGCAGAAGCCAGCAGGGTTGAATGAGGGCGTCCGTGTGTCCCTCGCTGTGTGGGCTCCCCGGGCTGGCGGGGACAATAAGCCATACTGTTTGACCTGCCCTGTCTGTCCCACTGCCAACATTACAGACATTCAAAGAAGGTAGCTTTATTCCCCTCAGCTCCAAACTGAAAGCGCCGTCCAAATGTTGACCTCCACACATGAGAATTTGTTGCTTTCAGAACTGACTTCTTGACGTTCATCCAGCTCAGAAGCACAGAGGAGAGCAGAAGAAGCGTGGGTTTCTTTTTTACTCCTTTTTATATAGGAAGATTTTTGAAGAACATATCTAGGTTACATTTGTAAAATAAAATCAAATAACATTTAGTTTAAACATTTTATTTTAGCTTGATGCCTTAGGACCAGAACTTCCTCATATTGACTAATAATAATGGGGATTTTTTCACTCTACTCTACAAGTATATTTGTCTTTTAGTGCTACACGTTCTTAAAGAATTCCAAAGTTCCACTTTTTTGTACTACTTGATTAATTGTACGTTGGTTGCAAAATGCTGCCAGATAACGAGGTGGGGCTTGACTTGAAGCAGGCAGGTGTAGATAAACTCCTGAATAATAAACTGAAAGTGCTGCTAAGCCAAGAACTATGACGATATAAAACTAACAAACTAAACCAGAGAAAAGTATTGAAAACAAGAAAAAGACTAATGAGAAACTGACAACAAACTAAAACTGAGGCCAAATATGCCCAGAGGAACAGAAAATAATTAATAAATCAGAAAGTGAAAGTAGAAACAGGCTAGATGTAATAAAAATAACACATCCAGAAAGTGCCAAACTGATTTTCACACACCTGTTAGCCATCTGCAATCAGGCCAGCTGCACTGACTTTGCAATCAGCCTGGAAGTTACATCCGTCCCACAGTCGGTCACACGTCATGAGATGTGGTAAAGCTTAAATTGGAGAAGAAGGATTTTTTTAAGTATTATTTTCTTTTTTTATTTATATGTTGTTTTTTTATTCAAACATTATTTCAGTGCACCTACCTGTAGTGATTGGGAAGTTTGTTCCAAAAACATAAAGATTGGATCATCTGAAATGTTTGGCCATCTGATGGCCCAGTTTATTCAGCTAGTTTATTACAAACACAGTAAAACATGGTTACACTGAGTAAAAGTATTTTGGGTTTCCCATCTCACAACTAAAACAAACTAAATAAATTGAACAAAACAAATAAAATAATAAAACAGTTGCTTGTTGAAGGACGTGGAGACAACTAATCCCAGTTTAGTGAAAGAGCTTTTCAAAATATTACACTTTTTAGTTGTGAGTAGAATAATTTATTGGAATCAACCTGTATTTCTAAATGCCTGTGTACATTTATGTGTTTTTATTCAGAAAAGCAACATGCTCAAGAGTTTCTAACCTCCTTCCATGTTATTCTCATCCCAAAATCCAAAACCATGGATAATTTGAGGTGAATCAACAACCAATCAGACGAGGACATGGGAATTTAATATTCACATGCAAATGTGTTCATCTTTTCTTTTTATGTAATTTATAATATTTAAATCTTAAACATTATACTATATTTTTGAGTTTCACTGAATTTCAAACTGCTGCTTTGATTGAAACGGTGTTTCAGAACAGTTGGTGAGGAAATAGATGATGCTTATTCCCACATGTGTTGCATCATAAACATCAATAATATTAAAAAAAAGATAAAAACTCTTCTCAACTCAGGCAGTATAAAAAGTTTAATAAGGTCATTGATGTAAAACTTTCCCCGTGGAGTCGAAGCTTATTTAATAACAGCAAGTGTGCTGCCGCCTTGTTTTATTGTCCACTCCTCCCTGCTTGAGTAAATCCATTTAAATTAACTTTGAGTTGCTGCAGCTGAGCAAGGCTTCATTAATTGATAAGACCTTTTGGCTGTTTGCTTTCCAAGAAAAGTGATCTTGTGACACAACCTCAAAAAAAAAAAAAAATGCTGACCAACTTCACAAGCAATAAAAACGTTTCCTTTGAATAAAACTATAAATAAAAGCTGGATGTGCTGAGTTTTATAGAACACGATCTTAAAGTTTTCAGGTAGCCGTTTTAGGGGAATCCATGCACCCAACTATGGTTTTTATTATTATTGCTGCTACAATCCTTAGGACTTTGAATGTGGTGGAGCAAGCCTAGCATTTTTCAAATGTCTCTGATTAGAACTGCCAGAATACTAAACCGATACTGTGATGCACATCAAAGCTGTTTTCATACACTGGAAATCATATAAAAGTAGTAAAAATCTGCTTTTGTCACATAGATGATGAAGTAAAAATGTAATACCAGTAAATATACAGTAGCCTAAAAACTGCTGTTGAGTTGGTTTCATCAAATAAGTTTGAGCCAGTTGACAGCCAACTGGATTGGACCAAGAGGACAATGAACCTGTTTGGCTTTAATAACTTTAGTATAGCTGTTAACACCAACACTTAACCAAACTGTAATTATCTAAAACCCTGGTTTTGACTTGCTCTTTTTGACTCAACGTTTTTTTTTTTTCTAACATTAGGTCGACAAATCAACCATTTTACATTCATTTTAGGGTGAAAAACTTCAGTTTGTCAGATTAAATTGATAACTCAGCCCTGCAGAGTTGGCTCCATCCAAATAGTTTTTAGTGAGTTCGATGCACAGCAGAGTGTGTTTAGGCTTAAATGGGAGGTGTGTGTGTGTTGTCAGGGAGGAGGAGGGGAGGGGGGAGCTCCGTGTTGCAGCCAATAGGCTTCTGGACGCTTTAATTTGGCACCAAAGCTGCGCATCGCTCTTCTCTCTCTCTCTCACTCCGTCTCCAGTCTCCACGGTCAGTCCCTGAAATGCTCCATCACTGAGCACCATTCAGGACACCCTCTAAAACCAGCCCATTAGTTTTTGTCTGCCTCGGATCAGCCCGGATGCATCCGCAGTGGTGATTTTTCTTTTCTTTTCTTTTCTTTTTTTTAAACAAACGGAATATTCAAACAGCTCCCTTCCTGCTCTGAGTTCTTTGCGTCCAGGTGAGTGTTTTTTAAACTGCTTATCTTTCTGCTTTTAAACTAAGAAGTCATTCTGAATTCCACTGTTGTTTAAAGAGTTTGGAGACGTGCGTCTTTTGGAGCTTGTCGCGCGTTTGCGCTCAGATTTGTTTCAGACTGAACTGCCAGGAGCACCTAAACAAGAAGAAAAATAGCTCAAAAGAGGGTTTTAACATTCTTCTCTTGGAGCAAAAAGGAGTATGAGCGTAAGATGCCTGTGCGTAAAGACGCACCAAGGGTTGCCTTGTTTTCTGGGTTTCCAGATGTGTGGACTCAGCTGTTGCTTGTCACTCAGGTGGGCTTGCTCAGTCCCACACCTCTCTCCCTCTCTCTTTTTTTCTTGTTTTGAGAATTTTCTCTGTCTTTTGAAGCCATCAGTGCTGACAGACCACATTCCAAATCCGCAAAAACACCACAAAGTCAGCGGAGCCACATCCCTTCAAACCACACTTAATTGCGTTTTCTCGGTTTCACTGCTGACTCATGTTTCTTTTTCTATTTTTTTTTTATATTTCACAGTGAAATGTTTGGATACTGTGTGAAACAGACAGAAAAATAATAAACCCGCAGTGCGAGGATAAACTTTGATCTGAACAGGGGTGGCACCTAGTGGTCAGAGACGTGCGTAGATTTGATGGAGGCGGCTCATGTTTTCTGGATTTCAGGAAAAAAATCTTATGAAGTATCTGTTTTGCAAAACTTTGCAAGCAACTTTATTAAAAGCTTCTTGTTTTCTATTTAAAATGAGCATGAGCTGATCCAGGAACAGAACAGTCTGGATCAGGTGACTGTTCCTCCTCTGTGGGAGGCCAGTCACAAACTTTGCTGGGGGTACACACTGTGCAATGCTAAGCCTTTGTTAATGTGTGTGTGTGTGTGTGTGTGTGTGTGTGTGTGTGTGTGTGTGTGTGTGTGTGTGTGTGTGTGTGTGTGT
>JAUBOC010000063.1:11371825-11401743 GCA_032275365.1 Anablepsoides cearensis
ATAAATACACTTTATTACTTGAATGCATTTGCATCATGTAAGGTTTATTTGGTAGTTTTGTATTAAAATTACCTAAATAAAGTAAATGGGAAAATGTCATGTAATAAAATTACATAAATCTTAAAGATTTGGGTTAAATATTTCTGTGAGTGTGGATCATTATCTGTGCAATAACATTGTGAAAAAACTTCTAAATCTCACCATTATTAAGTAAAAACCCCTAGAAATTTAATATTTAAAACTTCAAATTGAAAATCTAAAATACCTTTTTCTCATTTAGAAGGAAGCTAAATCGATGCCAAGGTCAGTGGTGTTTTCTAAAGAACCGTAGGTCTCTGGCCACAAGCCCAGGCCCGGTCTGAAAAGATGATTTCTGTCTATTGTCTCCAACAAAACAACCTGTCCTCCTATTCATGCCGGAACATTCCTCACCCACTCCTGGCCTGTTTTCATTATTTGAATGAAGCACTTGTCTGTCAGGCAAACAGAGGTTCCCCCTCTCTCCTCGTATTCCAGAAGGAGTTCTGATCCAGATCCATATCTGGGGAAAGTCGATGCACATCGTCCTGAGCGCTGCCAAGAGTCCTGGAAAAGTTTGACAGGCCCGCCAAGCTCCTCTCCCAGGCTCACTGCAGCTGTAATAAGGAAAGCAGACCCCGGTGGTAAAAACACACAGAGTTCCTTTTTTGACCCAGGAGTCATTTTTCATTTGCAGCAGGTTATCTGGCCAGTTGACTTTGTTGACTTGTCAAAGCAGAGGAGCATCTTTGTTTAATGAACAATTGAGGAAACTCATTTCTCATGTTTTTCCTCCTGAAATGAAGCCGCTTTTCAGCCGCTCACAGTGATGGATGAAGCCGAACTTAAATAATCCCAACAAACATTCTGCTTGTGAGTTGATTTTTATTTTCTCCATCTTGTATCTTTACAGCCCCCCTCCTCAGGAGAGTTTTATATTTTATATTTATATTTTATTGATTGTTTTCCCCGTCAGCGCCACATCTGCCGCATTGTTGGATTTGTTGAAGTGAAGTGTTCGGCGACAATACAGTCATTGTGATAGGCCGAAGTGAGAGATGAGTGCGGGGGGACCCCGTTCCTCTCACTCATTCAAGAACACCAGAGGAAAGGGAAGGGTGATGTCTGCGAGCAGACCCCCTCACCCCCACCCCTGCATGAAAACACCATGAGATGGATGAGACTGACTGGAGAGGAAGCAAGGTTAATATTTAACCCAAGAAACACCAACAAGACGTAGAAGACCTGCTTTATACCTCAAACACAGACGAGTCAAAATGTTTTTCAATCAGATAAATTTAGTAATTAGCATTACGGACCTTCAGCTGCAAGTTTAAGCCTTTATTTTGGTAGGGTGAGTGGGCTAGATTGTAGAACTAATGGTTTTTTGGGGTGGATTGTTGTCTGGTTGAGAGTCCTGCAGCCAGGTGGGGTGCCGGCTGGAGGGCACACTGCTGGTGGAGGAAGGGATCTTGAGATGGTTGAGGGGGTGTTGACTCTGAAGTGTGTGTGTGAGAGAGACTGAAGTGCAGCGGCAGGCGATTTGTTCTGCAGGGGAGAAACGAGGGAGGGGCTGACAAGGCTTTAGTAAGCCCCCAGGAGCAGCACACTCAGTGGGATCAGATAGTCCAGATAGAAACATCAGCTCTCTGCCCCCCCCCCTCTCACGTTTTGGACTTTTAAAACGCCTGGATCGCCAATTAGGTTCCCCCCTTTTTTTTAACGTCACAGAGCTGAACTCACAAAAGTCTTGTCTGGAGAAGAGAGGGAGGGACACTTCCTGACTGATCTGGATCTGATTAGAGAGAAGGAGGAGGGGAGGGGGGATGTCTTCTGCGCTGAGCTGGGAGCTGCAGAAATGCAGAGCAGGAGCACAGGACTGCAGAAGTCCATGCAAAACAGGGATGCTTTTTGTGGAGGTAAGAACTTGGTGCAAAATGCTGCTCAAATTTGCCAAACTAAATTTCTGTTAAATTTCTGTTAAAGAATGAGTTACTTTTACATTTTGTGTTTCTGAGCAGCATTTGTAGTGTCTGTGCAGGTGGTCCTAATCCAGCTTTGGGTCTCCATCTGGCCTTAAAATAACACTTTCCTGCCACCAAAAAGCAATGACTTCAGTCTTTGAACTTCATGTTTTAATAGTTTTCCACATTAGCTTACTGTAACCTCTCAAACTCAAGCTTGGCTCATTTTGACGCATATTCTTTCTCCAGAGTTTTATAGTAACTAAGTACATTTACTTTGTTACAGAACTTAAGTAATTCTTTAAAAGTATTTTTTTGAAACTGTTACTTTTACTTTTATTTTGTTACATTTAAAATCTAAAATTTTACCTCTTTACTTCAAAATTCAACACCTAGTTAAAATATTTCCAAACTCATCACGAGAGTTGTTTCTGCACTCTAAAAAAATGAAGTGTTGAATTTACTCAACCACATCATGTCAACTGGTTCCAATAAACATGAGGCAATATACATATTTTCTCAACTTGGTTTAGTAGAACCAGTTTGCTTAACCCCTTAACAGTTGCCCCTGAAATCACTTAAAAGCCTTGTTTTGACAAACTAAAGGTAAGAACCAAAGGAAGTTGTCTGACAACCTAGTCTTCAAAATAAAAGTCTGGAAACGTTTAAAGGCAGAAATCGAACCATTTTTGCCCACCGGTGGAAAATAGACTGGGATAAGGGATAATATAAATTCTACAGTTTGAGTGTGTAAAATCACTTTTACTTTTCAATTTTTGTTAACAGCTTTATGACTTTTACTTAAGTACTTTTATTTTTACCAGTCATTTTCTGTTAAGATACTTTTTCATGTACTTTATAGACTTCTGCCTTTCTCTAAAGGAAGACTCCTTTAGGAGCGGCCTCATGTGACCTGTGTTTACACAGAATTTAATGTTGTGACTCCTGTTTGAGGAGAAAAAGAAGACTTTCCCTTTTTAACCTCCTGAACCTCCTCCTGTCACATCTGTCCTGCGTGCCCGACGTCTTGATGAGTTGGTGCCCTTTTATTTTTTTGTTTTCTTTTAATGACAAAGACACCCATTGTGTTATTGCCAAGTGGTGACATGGTGAAATGTGAGTTGCTGTGTATATTGGCTCAGGAATCTGCAGTCACCTTTTTCCCCCCCATCAGGAGCTGATGGCTGAAGGGCAGACACACATTGTGAGGGAGATGAATGAACATGCTGCAGCTCAAGTTCACTCAGAGAAGTAATGAGGTGTTTCTGACACCACTCCATTTTTTTTTTTTAGTCATTTTGACTGTCAGACGCTCTTAAACAGGAGTCGGTGCATTCATTTCATAAGAACTGAAAGCCTTGCATTCCAAGATATGAGGATGATAAATGACATTAGCAAAAAAAAAATCAGAATCAGTTTCACAAAAACAAAAAACCTCCACGCCAGCTCACTTTGCTTATTGCTCCTAACTAGTCTAGATGAGATAATGGAGGATAGGAGGGGAAAAAGCTGCAGGAGAACATTATCTGTAGAGCCATAAAACCTGATAGATTAGCTGCTAAAGAACAAAGTGACAGTTAAATTCTCTTTTGTCCTTTGATAAGAAGAGTGGCCTGACTTTTCAGCTGTGTTTCTAATCTGCAAATTTGCTGTTCTGGAGCCTTGTATGCTAATTAGAGGGGAGGGGGGCGGGTGCTAATATGTTCCTCAGGTTGTTCCTGGGGTTTAGCTGTGATGTAGGACTATAGGCCCAGTTTACAGTATGCCAGTATGGAGTACAACTAGCTTTTCTGCAGCTACATTATGGCATCTTACTGACCCAAGACAACGTTTCATCTTCTGATTAGTGACAAATTCATTTGTCAACAGTCAAATCTTTAGTTAAATGAAACAATAACTAGAAAAAGTTACATTTTCTGCAAAAATTCAGTGTAAATGATGTTAAACAAGCAGAATAAGAGCTAAATAAAGTTAAAACTAGCTGATCACAAGCTAAAACCAATAAAACAGTAGCTAAATGCTAAAGCCACCAAAGCAGATGATAAAACAACAGTAGCTAAAAGTTAAATTGAGCTACTTAAAATCTAAAATGAGCAAAACCTATATTTGATCTGTGAATTGCTGAAATAGCTGAAACCTTGAATGCTGACTCCGCATACACAATAGACGCTGCCACGTCTCCACAAAATGCTGTTCTGATGCAAAAGCTCTACTCTGCATACAGTTTTAAAGGGCGAGTGTGAGGTTTCTGTCTGCCTTTTTAGCCCAACAAGTCCCCATGCTGCTTCGCTTTTTTTACATGACAAAGGCGCAGAGCGGAGAAGGAGCCGACAAGAAAAAAGAAAAAGAAAAAGGCTGTTTCAACACCTCGAGTGGCGTTATCAGGCTGGTGAGGGCAGGGGGCGGGGGGTGTCTCTGGAGAACATAAAAAAAAATGCTGAGATAAGGAGGCTACCTGGTGGAGACACACAAGGGCCAGGACTGATGTGTCCCCAATCACACGTGGGTCTAAAAATCGTTATCAGCTTGTAAAGAGAGAGAACAAAAAGGTGCTTGTGATGCGAGTCTCGCTACTGCTGTTGTTTGAAGGTTATTGACTCATGTGGAAGGAGCCTTCAGTTAGGACATCAGAATCCATGCTTAAAACCCTATTCTGCAATAGCATGTGGTGCCAAGTGAAAATTTCAATAACATTTTTCATTATTTAGCACATTTTGAGTGTTAAAATATTTCCTCTAAAATTTTATTGTTATTAGTTCACTGCTATTACTTTTAGCTAATTTTTACTATAAAAATAAAAAAATTATATATATATAAATCCTAAATCTAAATGTTTAAACCTAAACATAAAAGTTAAACCCTAAATGTTGAAGTTCACATTTAGGTATTTTAGAATGGAATGCAGTCTTTGCTGTTGGCGCTCGGCTCATGTTAAGATGTCATCATCCTGAGACAATAGCAGCTGCTAGTGATCTAATGCAGCTAAAGCTTCCCTACGAGACATCAAACTTGCACTGAGCTGCACTTCAAACCCACCCATATTGTTTTTCATGAACACATTTTGAATTTAAACTTTAAATATTATCTTCAGCATCGTCAGCAGTGGCTAGCAGCGGCCAATGTTGATGTTTGTTGCAGGAAGATGATGTCATCCTGGTTATCTGACGCTAACTTTTGCTAATGCTTCTAACGCGGCTAAAGATAATATTTAAAATCTAAATTCAAAACGTGTTGTAAAATTGGTATATGGGTGGTATCTGTGGTCCAGCAGTGTGAGGTGCAGCTCAGACTCCAGCAATAACTGCAAGTTTGATGTCTTGTAGGGAAGCTTTAGCTGCATTGGATCACTAGTCTCAGGATGATGTCATAATGAGCCCAGCAACAAAATACTTTAATGTGAACTTCAACATTTTAAGGTTTAACTTTTAAGATTTAATACTTAAATTTAACATTTAAATTTACCATTTAGCAAAAAATAGCTAAATGTACGAACAGTGAGCTAAATAATAAAAAATATGTTAGTGAAACTGTTTAACATTTAATGTTACACTTGGCGCCCCACATTAGCGTGCATGTGTTACAGGTGCAACATATTGAAAAATCATGGCTTGCATGAATAACTAAAAATGTTAAACCATCTCTCTTATGGTGTTGCATAACAACTATTGCTAAATACTGATGTTTTTTGCTGTTTGGCTAGGACTTGATTGTATTGTAGATTTTTGTTTTCATACACATGCATGACCATGAACTCCATGTAAGCTTTATGTGGTTTCCGGAAGGTTGGTGGTTTCAAAAAGCATTTCTCTTTCTTTCAAACGGCAACACATTCAAAACACACATTCATATGTAATAGGATGAGAGACGCTTTGTCCTGATGTGTTTTCAGGTGAATAAACAGGCTCAGATAAGAGAAACTCGTGGTCATTGTAGGAATGTCTGCAGCCTTTGCATATCAATGTTTTAAATAAATATTTTGCTAACAAAGCACATATACATCACACGAGCTGAATATGACAATGGCTGATAAAGCTAATAGCATTGAAAAGAAATTTCTTTCAATTTAATTTGTGATTTTATTTTGATGATCATTTTATGAGCATATATTGTAATAATTTACCCTTAATTGGTAGTTTTACTGATTGTAATAGTAAAAATAGAAGTATTTCAATCTAAATGCAATTTTTTTTGAGGTATTTCACCTTTTTCAGCCACCTCAGGCCACCCCTTCTGCATTAAAGCAGCAACTTTGTTCCTTTTATTCCGTGTGTTTTCTGCTCTTCCCATGTTTTTCCAGACATTATATCAAACTGTTGCAAACACTGCCAGGATAAAAGCACTTATCTTGTAGAGAAGCTGACTGATTGCAGGCTTTTAGTAAATCTAGAGGAATTTCCAATAAGTGTAGGAAAAGAAAATCCAAGATCAGCAATTCTCCAGCCGGTGGTTTATTGCCGGGCTTTGTGTATAATTAAAGAATAATATTCAAGCAGGGTGACAAAAAACAAAAAGGGAAAAGTTTTGCAAATATAACCCCCCGATCCTTTCATTTCTCCACAGAGCTCGAGTGCGATGAACCTGGAGCGCAGCGACAGAAGGGAGCGGCCTTTAACGCGCGGGCTGGACATGGAGGCTCGCGCTGGGGGCAAAACGGGGAAGATGTCAGTGGGCTTCCAGAGGAGCTCCACCTCGGATGACGACTCTGGGTGTGCGTTGGAGGAGTACGCCTGGGTGCCACCGGGACTCAGGCCTGAGCAGGTAGAGCTTTTTCCTTCCACGGTGATGTCATTTGACCACAGATGCACACCTAATCTCCGGCTTTCTGCACATCCTTACACCCATCCTGTTCCCATACTGTTTCAGCCCAAACTTGTGAGGAAACCTGGAAAAATAAACACAAAACTGGAATTTTGTCAAGTAAAAATAATGAGGTTGTTTGCACAGACAGGCTGTATTTGAGGAATTAGTTTTTATTTAATTGTGTGTATTCAAGATGAATATATTCACTTCAACTCAGTCAGAAAATACTTAGTTTTTTCTGCCTACACACACATCTTGTCCAGGTTTCCAGTTCTCCAGTTAAAGGAAATTAACCGAGGCAAACATTAACATTTACAATCTCTCTGTCTCCGTGTGTGTGGAGAGATTTCACAGTCAGGTGCCTGTGACTGGATACAGATTGACATATTTAGCCCGTAAAGTCACAAAGGAAGGACACACACCGCCATGCTTGGGTGACTGTGAAAGACGGGTTCCGTCAAAGCCGCTCGACAAAAGGCCTGATGATTTTTTTATTTCTCTTATTTGTTCGTCTGCTTAAACTTGTGTGTCTCCCAGGTCCAGATGTATTTCTCCTGTCTGCCCGAAGACAAAGTGCCGTACGTGAACAGTCCCGGAGAGAAGCACAGGATCCGACAGCTCCTCTATCAGCTGCCGCCGCACGACAACGAGGTAGAGAAACAGTCAAAATAGTAGAGTCGTGGGTGTCTGGAAACCATCTGAAACCCCCTTAGTGAGAAATGAGAGACAAGTTTGGGAAGGTTTGACAACCCAAAGTGAACTTAAGCCCACAGCTGAACAAACTAAACAGTCTTGCTTGTCTCTTTTAGCTGAAACAATAGCTGCACTCCCTCAACTCAAACAAAATAAAAGGACTTTATGACATTAAAGCACAAACCAGCCTCTCCTGAAGATCCGTTTTATGGTGTGCAAACCAGCCACATCTGGGTTAATGGAGTTTACGTTGGGAGATATGGTGGAGCGTTATCACCAGAGAGGGAAGGGGAGCTCGTACTGACAGGGGGTGGTCTTTGTGTATAGAAGATACACAATGGACACACACAAAATGTGTGGCTGAGGAGTTTTATTACGTTTGTTGGCAGACCTGGTGGCTGAGGAAGCGAAGGAAGGATTCCTTGCATCGCTGTGGTCAGAATGGATAAGCAGTGTGTGTGTGTGTGTGTGTGTATATGAAAAGGAGACAGAGAGACGGTGTGTGTGTGAGGGAGCTCGGACACCGGCATCTTTTACTGTTGTTTAGAGTACAGCTGAGCTGATTGTTAGGACGGTCCTGGCCTTTTATCTGAGACTTTATCCTCAACTCTAAATACAGAGGAAAGATTTGTGTACTGCTCCTGCCATCCATTCAAAACAGCCTCAGGGGGTGAATTATCTTTAATTTAACTCCTTTTCCTACCAAATATGGACTTTGTGTGATCCTCTTCCCCAAACTTCCATGCAAAGATGAAAGCCTGGTCATTAGCTGTAATGGGTGGATGTTTTAAAGTGATAATTTGGCTTCTCTACCCCAACTTTTCAGCTAACTTCTGCTAAAGGTTGACTTTAATTTCCTTTTTTTCCCCCCCTAACAGGTGCGCTATTGCCATTCTCTCACAGAGGAGGAAAAGAGGGAGCTCCAAATATTCAGCACCCAAAGGAAGAGAGAAGCATTGGGCCGAGGGATACCCAAGATCCTGCCCAGAGCTCTGCAGCACACCCGCTGTGAAAACGTACGCACTCACAGAAACGCGCACACATGCATTCAATTCGATAACGGTTATAAGAGAACCAACTGGTGGGACTTTGGCTATTTATAAAAGCCCAACATCCACTATCCCTCCCACTGCAGCCTGAGGCACAGCTCTGTCCAGCAAGCACAGCAATTTTAATCACTGACTTAAACTTCCTCATTAGAGGAAACGGGATAATCATGTTTGAGCCGAGCAAGGAGGCCAGTTCCTCATGAGGGGTTCAGCCAATTTCCTGCCACCCATCTATATCACAGCGTGAGAGACTGAAGCAAACTTCAGATTAGTTAGCAATTCTTGCACAAAGTCTTAAAACCCGTTTTTCTCCCTTAGTATGTAGCAAATAATTACACATTAACTGGTATCATTGGGATTTTTGCTAGATTTTTACATTGCAATGAACAAGGAATGCATTTTTGTTCTCCTAATTTGTGGACGCGGTTTTAAACAATAACATCCAAACCGTTCAGTTGGTCCACAATCGTAAATCTTCGAAATGTTCTCTTTTCATCGCGCCAACCTAAATATTAGTATCTGTGGCTTCCGCCGGATTCAACCCTAACAAATGAGTGAACCACATGGTTTACCACGCGTCTAACAGGAGCGGATGAAATGGAACTCGTGTAATTCCCCCCCACGATCATTCAGATGAAGTCTGTCACCACCTGGACACAGATGCTAACCGAGTGGACGCAAGGTCATGCACACATGCTCGAAAGACTCAAACATACCAGACACCCAGAGCTCTGCAAACATGTGTTATTGTCAACCACACACTCATCTTTAGGGCACACAGCGATGACACAAGCGCCTTAACTTTCAGGGGCGTGCAACGCCACCGTTTTCAAGGCCCCAGTGTGTCCGAGTCAGTAATGACCAACAGCTGGGCATGCTATGCCATAGCTGCCTATGGTGGGCTCATAAATAAGCATGTTTTAGTTATATAAAGACTGCGTGTTCAGACATGCTTCAGCAATCTCAGAGTCTGAGGATGTTTTGCTGGAAAGCCAAGGCCAGTTTACAGGGCAAAGGTGCTGTCCAATGGTTTATTGATGATTTCATACCAACATGCAACATTTCTCATGGGTCACGGGCTCTAGCTCTATCACATACTTATTTTGAGGTGTGTTTTGTCATCTCCTTAGTTGGATTTTATTGGTGATATATTTTTTGTGTTTGTGTTTAAACAGTGTCAGGGTGGCATTAATGGAGGGGAGATGGCTATTTTTGCCTCCAGAGCTGGCCCAAGTCCTTGCTGGCATCCAGCCTGCTTTGTGTGCGCCACGTGTCAAGAGCTCCTGGTGGATCTCATCTATTTCTGTCAAAATGGCAAAATCTTCTGCGGAAGACACCACGCGGAGCTCCTCAAACCTCGGTGCTCCTCTTGTGACGAGGTAAGTGGCGCAATAGTAGCGCTTGTCACCTATTTAAAATTACTCTGATTTAATAAGATGCCAATTTCTTTAATAGATTATCCTCGCAGACGAGTGCACAGAGGCAGAGGGTCGTCACTGGCACATGAAGCACTTTGCCTGTTTTGAGTGTGGGACCATGCTGGGGGGGCAGCGATACATCATGAAAAATGGACGGCCCTATTGCTGTGGGTGCTTTGAGTCCCTGTACGCGGAGTACTGCGAGGCTTGCGGAGAAAACATTGGTAAACCATGTTTCTGATTCTTCAACATTTTATTCTGGAACACCAAGGTTACACTGTTCTTTTTCTTTTTGTGACTCGTTCCTTTAGGTGTGGACCATGCCCAGATGACCTATGAAGGCGTACACTGGCACGCTACAGACGGGTGCTTTTGTTGTGCTCAGTGTAAGACCTCTTTGCTGGGTTGTCCGTTCTTGCCCAAACAAGGCCGCATCTATTGCTCAAAGGCCTGCAGCCAGGGGGAGGACATACACACTTCAGATTCGTCGGATTCTGCTTTCCAATCTGCTCGCTCCCGTGAGTCACGACGCAGCGTTCGTATGGGGAAGAGCAGCCGGCCTGCTGAACAGTGGAGACAGTCGCAGCTGTTTAACCCTCCTGCCGCCGTCCCATCCTACGAGCAAAGATTCGAGAACGGTGAGGGCGGCAGAGATGCGGAAGGCGACATTGATATTGTTGGTCGTAAACTGAGCCATATGGGCCTAGAGGAGGAGAGGTTCTGGAAGGAGCGGGAGGAGCAGGATGCTGGTGGAGAGGAGGATCCAGAGGAGTGGGCCCAGCATGACGACTATATGACTCAGTTGCTGCTCAAGTTTGGTGACAGCGGGATGCTACACCAACTTCAGCAGCCGTCCCTAAAATCACCCAGCCTTGCTAGTGACACGAACAGGCTAATAAGTGTGTCTGATCCCTGGCTAAAGCCCGATTCTACAGCTATGGGGATTAGTACCTCCTCTCCCACCCCTGCCAGTCCAACGCAGAGTCAGATTTCCAGTCAGTCCCGGGCCAACAGCCTTAGCCCTCGACTGATGGATAATAAGCACCTGCCGGAAATGTACTGGGCTCAGTCGCAAGACGGCCTTGGAGATTCCGCCTACGGGAGCCACCCTGGTCCTGCCAGTGCCAGAAAGATCCAAGAGCTGGAACTGGATCAAGATCAGGACCAGCCTGAAGCAGGAAAACAAGTCTTCTGGTCAGACACAAGACAGTGGTATGAGGACTCCCTTGAATGTATTGCCGATGAGCTGAGGAAGGTTGAGAAAGGCGTTGGGGACTCCATGGATTCCTTGGCCCTCTCAAATATCACTGGTAAGGATTATGCTGAGAGCAATGATTTAGTTGTACTTTCTTTTAATGTCAAAAGGGCAGTGAAAACAACCTTCTTGTTTGCCTCTTTCAGGTGCTTCAGTAGATGGAGATAACAAGGACAGACCTATGGTCTACACTCTTCATGCCATGCAGGATTCCTCCATGACAGTCGACTGCGAAAAGATGAGCAACATGGGGACGTTTAATTCATCTCATCTTCACCACAGTGCCAACTCGCTCAATCTCAGCTTAGAAAAGAGAGGCCAGGAGGTAGAGAATGAGATTGGAATGAGGGGAGGCACTCCAGGAGGACTCCTCTCACTGTCTCCTCATTCAGACGGACTCCCTCCATCTTTTGTTCAACCTCCAGCTCTGAGGAGGAGCAAGTCGCAATCCAGGCCGCCTCAGGTGGTCAAGTTCTCTGAAGACACCGTGGACAATGGATATAATGGTAATTTTGACGTCAGTATTACAAAGCACCCCATGAGTGAGAAACCACAGAGGAGGGCGTGCTGCCCAGATGAGCTGAGCAGGGAAAGGAGCCGCTCAACAAGCCAACATGGGCACAGAAGGGAAAACCACCACCGGCAGGGCCGGCGCCATCGTAGCCGCAAAACCCGTTCAGACAACGCCCTACACATGGTGCCGATGGAGAGAGCACAGAGACCGTTTGAGCCCAGGCAGCAGGGTCTAGGAAACCCTTCTTGTGGTGCTATGCACCTCCAGCATCCCTCACACAACTTGCCTTTGGCTTACTCCCAAATTCGATCTGATTATATGTTTCGGAACACAGCTAAAAATGACCCAAGAGTCGAACATTTAATGGGTCTTTACAGAGATGAGGAGGACATGTGCTCTACTTGCTCTTCTTCATCATCAGACTCAGAGGAGGAAGGCTATTTTTTAGGTCAACCAATCCCTCAGCCCCGAGCTGTTGGGCGCTACTATGCAGAAGACTACCCAACAAGAGTCACAGCCCTCACTTCTCTAAGCCATCACGGCTCACAGACTGGTCGCCGAAAGAGCCACAACTCCAAAAATTGTATAATTTCTTAACAAACCATAAGTTTTAATGTGTTTGACACAAAGCAATACAGTCAGGATGGTTTCAAATGGTCACATCTGGTTTAAGAAAAACAAACCACCTATTAAAACAGATTTTTTTTTTCCAAAATGTTTGCAACAAAGTTAGAAAACTGCCTTTTACATGTATAAAAAACTGGCCTAGATGTTCGGTTTTACTAAAGTTCAGCACAGATACGATGAGCAAGAGTTGGAATTGAGTCCCTAGATGGGTATTTAGAAAAAGGCAGGAACTTTAAAGACATTTTTCTGTTTTTAAATGTTTTGTTTTCAACTGAACCTTTTACAATAGTATATTTGTGCATTAAAATTGTCATGCTATTGTACAGATCATTGATCATCCAAGTAGAAAATAGAAATTAACCAAATTATTTAATGCATAACCGTACAAAAACTGTACATAATAAGTTAAAATTTGAATACTTGTATTTTTTATATCCATGATTCAAAGACATGTTTGAAGTGTATGATTACAAGAAACTGCTTCTAGTGAATGAACTGTTTATATTTTATGGAAACTAGTCAAAAGGTCCCACTTCTTTTACAGTTAAGTGCCATAATATTTTAAAACCATGTTTCCTGCAACAGGTTCCACATTACTCACAATCTGTGCACAAAACTGGTGGCAACACACCTGTGTTTGCACCCGTTCACTACCATAGATGTGACAATATATGCTTTTGATGTAGCTACAAATGCTTGTAATAAAAATTTTTTTTTAAATGTTAATGCTTTGTCTTTCTTTTAGGTTTCTCATTTTAATGCATTGCATTTAAAATGCAGGATGAAGTAAAATAAATATAATGTAAAGAAACATAGTGTCATCTTACAAGATAAACTCTCCATAAGAAAAAAAGGGTCCAAGTCTCCTCAAATTTATGTCCAATACCAGTCAAGCTCAGTCTGATCTTTTCCAGTTTTAGATGGTCCCTTCTTTGACCCAGTCCATATGAAAAGGTGGAACTAAAGATTTCCATTTTAACAGAATCACCTTCTTGGCGAACAAAGTTAAAAATGCCATCAAGTCAAGAATACTGGGGAGAACAGAAAAATGTTTAAAATGAGCAACAAAGTTTCGAACTTGGGAAAAAAAATGCTCTTAGGTTTTCAATTAATTGTTCAAAAATGTGAAAGTTGAATCTTCATATAGATCCGCAAAACACCCTAATGCCCAACCTTGCCCATCCAGTGAAGACATTCTCCTGCAAAGATGGGGAAACGCAAGACACCCAATTAATGGTGCTTTAATAGAAAGCACTTGTAAACCAAATGTTCAGTGATGCTGAACAGGCTAGGTTGGCCTTAACACTTAGCCATAGTGCTTATGTGAATAAGCTTACATATTAAGCCAATTATTTTAAGTTCTTCATATTGGCTGCACAGTAATAAAACATATTCTGCAAAGCCATTCCACCTAATATCTTGGGTCTCTAAGACCTGAAGCCACAATCTCTTTATTTTTGTTCCAAATTAACTCTAGGACAAGACGGTCTTCCTTTTTTTTTTTTAAAAAGAGAGGAATATAAATTGGCAAACACCAAAAAAGAATCATGGTAATGGAGTTCATTTTAGCAGCAATTGAAAGATTAATTAATGGATGGGAGAACACTCTCTAAATGAGGACTAATACCTTGGAAGGGGATAGCTCTATATAAGATTTTTGCAACACCTCTTGAATTGCCAGTAAAGGAAAAGGCGTAAACCTGACCAACCCACTCTCATTTTAACCGAACATCCTTGTCTCTTAGGTGAGCCTCCTGCAGATTAATTATATGACCATCCAGATGTCTTGATGCAAAACCTCACTGTGCTTTATGGGGTTATTTAAGCCTTTACAGCTGAAAATTGCAAATTTTATATTGCCTCCCATGTGCTTAAGTAAAAATGTTTAGAAAAAGACAAAAACACAATAAATCCAACTAAATAAGTCTGTTTATGAACTATAAAACCTCATGACCTTCAAATGCATGCCTCCGGCCTCTTGACAAGGTGATGTGTAAAGTGGACGGATATTTGAGGCCAAATTTGATGTTAGCAGAAGAATGTAGCTCCTTTTTCACTTTGGTGAAGGCAGACCCCCTCTTAGCCATTGCCGGAGTGAAATCTGGGAGGGTCAGCAAAATGTTCACAGGCCCAAATCTTCCCATTTCTTCCATGTTGTTCATGATATGAGGGAAGATGATGCAGTATTTCTCGAACATGAACTGCTTTTAATTGCACAACAGCAGCAACTCCACATAAAACTATACTGCTAACACTCTGGGCACTCTACAACCACTGCTACCATCCACATGGAGTTAATTTTTGCAGCACCAACCTGTACATAGGTATACTAGTCATACATTACATAGAAGAAAAAGAACAAAAACTAAATGTGTGATAATGCTTGAAAACAAACAATCATATAATAAATACCTTTAACTCAATAACTTCACTGCAAAAAAAAAAAAAAGATTTTTTTTTTTCAATTAAAACAGACAAAAAAAAACAATCATTAATATTCCTTAGAAAACTTGAAGGTAAAAACAGTCCATTCAAAAATAACACTGTTCAATCTTTTGACAAAGGTTCTTCTGGTTGCTGTGATGTGTACGCTGCACCAAGTGTAAAAGAAAAGGTTAAAAAATGTAACAAACATTTTTTATTATTTACATCACTTTGAGTTAAAAAACATTTACTGTTATTTGGCTCACAAAATAAAATGTTGAAAAAATATTTCTGAATTTTAAATTATAGATCTAAATGTATAAATCTAAATGTAAAAGTTGGAGTTTACATTGAAGTATTTTGGAATGGAATGCAGCCTTTGCTATTTTTGCTCGGCTTTAGCTGCATTGGAGCGCTAGGAGTTTCTCAGGATTACATCCTAACATAACAGCAAAGGCTGCATTCCATTCCAAAATGCTTCACTTTTAAATTTAGATTTAGCATTTAATATTTACATATTTTTAATCATTTAGATTTAACATTTAGTAAAAACTTGTAAGTACAAACAGTGAGCTAAAGAATAGTAAAATGTGTAACATTTTTTACACACGTTAAAAAAAAAACACACAAACACATTTTTCATTTAGCTCTTTTTCCATTTTGTTTTACACTTGGCGCCCCATAGATGTACAGTGTGTGTACCACTGATATTAGATAGGACATCGCCTTGTTCTATTGTGTACTTCATGTAAAGATCGCCGCCATTACGATGTGTTGATTGTGGGCGTAAGAATGCCATGTTCATACTATAAATCATTTGAGCCTTTAAAGAAAGTTTTCCAATAAAGTGATTGCGCAATTTTAGATACAAGATCTAATGATCTATGAAGGCTTTTACTGTCTAACGCTAATAAAGATATACATTTAAAGTAGCAATGTATGGGCTTGACGTGACCCATATTTGTTTTCATATTTTGCACATTGATTGCTACACACTTTAATAATTAGTTAGTCTGGTACAGTCATCCAGTTTAAATAATTCATCAGGAATATTTTACATAGGAATACTGTTTTCAAATTGTAATAGTAAATACCAGTGACAATTAGAATCCGTTTACGTGGTAAGTTCTGGGCATGTATGGGGTCTCTGATGTTGATTTCATTCAGCTGGATTAGATCAAATTAATAAAAGGGATGCAGAATTAAGACAATTAGGCGTAATATTCCAGACTCAATAGTTTTGTGCTGCATGAGACTGGACAGATATTTTAGTTAATTACTTGGCTTTTTATTTTATTTTATTTTTTGAAACCTCTTTCCACCCCATTGGAGACCAGGAGGCCCCTCGTATTTCACAAGCCAATTACACCTGTATGTGTCTGTAGAATAATCATACAGACACTGTTTACATTTTCAGTATTGGGTAATAATATATTGTAGTCTTTTAGTTGTATTTCACAATAATTAAATTGTAAAAAAATACTTTGACAGCTGATGCCCGTTTGTTAATTCACAGGAGTCTATATATACACACACTCTATTCTAGGTGAGCACTATATTATAGGTCTACGTTATCCGTAAATTATATAACACTGTGTTGCAATAATATAGTTTAAATATATTGAAGTTAAGTGGTTTATTACACATTAATTATTTTGTATCATATCAGCAGCTGTTTAAGCTGTGAAAAAAACACTACTATTTTGCATGTACTGGTACATCCTACTTTTGAAACACTGATTCATTGCTGAACAGGTAACCTTAAATGATTGCTTTACTACAGCTTAGTACAAGAAATGCTCTTCCTTGTGATTTTATCTGTGAATTTTGTTTTGTGCTATAATTTATAGCAAAACATTTAGTTCCTGGTGTGTCAATTGTCTTTATCTTGGGCTCTGAACACGTAAGCAATTGGTCCATGTTGATCCACAATCAACACATAGCAATGGCGGCGCC
The DNA here is from genome assembly GCA_032275365.1 of Anablepsoides cearensis. NCBI lineage: Eukaryota > Metazoa > Chordata > Actinopteri > Cyprinodontiformes > Rivulidae > Anablepsoides > Anablepsoides cearensis. Next base: position 11,388,544 of record JAUBOC010000063.1, read on the forward strand.
TCTGCAGGTCTCAAACCATGTGAAGTCCAATCCAATAACATACATTTAGTCCAGTGGTCCAAAATCTAATCCGTCAGGCTCAGACACATTGTAGTGGATTGGGTTTACGCTACTGTACACAAAAAGATTTTCATACAAAAGTCAGTCAAGCATGGTCACCTCACAGTGTCGACGTAGAGAAAAAGGGTCATTGGCATTTTTGAGCCTTAAGAGTATCTTTGTCCAAAAGTTGCCTAATGTTGTTGTAAAATTGTTTCAATAAGATCCAGAACTGGTCAGGTATTCAAAATGTTTCTGTATTAGCTGTAACTTAGCTTTGTGTGTTAGCTGCCTTCTAGCCATAAATCTAAGCTAATGCTAGTAATAGAGATGGCCAAATACCTTTTATGTGTCTGTGTGAACAGAAATGAGTTAAAACTAACTTTTCTTTTTAAAATTCTTTGTGTTTATTTTCCAGTTTTACATGCGTCTTGTAAAAAAAATTGAGTCTTTTTTTTTTTGTTAGCCGTGTGTCTGGCATTGACCAGCACGCCTGTGTGAGGACAGAGCAGCTTCAGAAAGACATGCTGCTGCTCACGCCCGTCTTTGAGAGTTTGGGAGTCGTTTTGGACGTGGAGGGAGCGGCGGAGTCACAAACAGATTGTTCCGTCTGCAGGACCGCCTCGTCCAGCTCGTTGATGAAGTTTTTCAGGTCCTCCAAGCAGCGCTCGCGGATCTCCCCGAGGTTTTCCCGGAGTGGCACCTGCAGCTGTTTCTCCAAGTTCGGGTCTTTGGCCACAAGCATCTTCACCACCATTCCAAACGTTTCACAGTCCTGACGATAAATCTGGAGGTGGACAGGAGAGCCACTTTAGTTTTATCAAATCTAACCAGTGGTTGGAAGGAGATTTATCTTGTAAGAATACAGAAATCAAATTTTCTGCAAAAATGTAGTTTTGAATGTAGTGATGAATGATAAAGAAGCTGAAATTGATTTGTTAAAATGAGCAAAACTCCAGCTTAAAAAAATTAAAAAGGAAGTAAAACACTAGCTAGCTTAAAAAAAAAGTGGGAAAAAACTTGAAGCTAAATGTTGCAAAAAGTTAGCAAACAGTAATAAGGCTAAAAGCTTAAATCCTAAAAGTAGCAAAAGACAAAAATAAAAGTATACTGAAGCAGATTTCACTAAACAATGTTTGAATTGAGGTTGTGTTTTTGGAAAATTACAAAGAACAGTAATAAAGAAGAAAAAAAAGACAACGAGCAATGAATTTAAAAGGTAAAACAAACAAACAAACAAACAAAAAAGATATAGAGGGCAAGTTTATGGTCACAAACGCTCTCAGGAAACTAACTTGCACCCATTTCTTCAGATGTAGACTTTAGTAAAAATAAGGGTCGAAAGCTTTGAGAGAAAAGCTTTTAATTTGGGGGTGATGAAGTGCTTCCTTCCTGCTCTACCTGTCGCCTGGGTGTAAACACTACCACAACACTGCGGCCGAGCCGATCACTCTGGTGTGAACGCACACTGTGCAGCGTCAAAGAACAAACACCGCTTCTCTCACTTTTAATAAGGGCACTTTATACGGGACGGGGCAGGCCGGGGAACAATAAAACCACATCTAATTAGTGGCTTAAAGGCTTCCGCCTGGTGTCAGAGGGACAATGAGGGGAAAAAAAAAAAAAAGGGGTGCAGCAATCTTGTTTGGGAGTTGCTATTTCACACAGAGCCTTCAAAGTGGCTTTCACACAGTTGCAAAAGGAGAATCTATTGAGGAATGGAATCATTTGGAGACGGTTGAATCACAAAACGGACTTATTCAAAAAGCCCACTAATACAGCTGATTATTACACTAAATCTGCGCCGTAGGCTCAGAAACACATCCAGGGATGAGGGCTGTGTGCTGGTCGGTGTTCAAGCATGTTTCTGTGCGCCTGGTGTGTAAAATTACGTCACGCAAAAGGAGACTTTCAGTCATTTACTGGATCTCATTGGTTGTAGATGCTGCAGGATGCTCCAGCTCTTATTTATGATTCTCACAATGTTCTTAGACAGCAGATCTCTGTTTTTCTTTGTTTTTCTGTGGTTGCTTAATCCATTAATTTAGAATATAGTCTGATAAATCTTTACAAGCAAAATGTTTGTTAAAAGACTTAGTACACACCCAAATGCTGTTCATACACGTTACAAATTGATAATAGTGGCTTTAACGAGGTGCCTGATTCAACAACTGCTGTTTGGTTGAGATAAGGAATAAATAAGTAAAAGCACTAATTAAGTTTATTTGTAATCAATATTTAAAGTCTCATTCAGTGGATTTCTTAAATTGTCTCAGGAAGTATCCAATCAGTATAAAAACAGCTTCTCTGATTAAAAGAGAATTTATTCCTCTACAACAAAAATGTCCATCCTGTATTCAAAAACACTTCCTGAAATCAGGGAGGAAAGGACACGCTCTTCACTCTGGGTGTTTACTCTCAGAACAGATTGTTGTTTAGCCCTTACTTTATTTAGGTGTTTTAAGCAGTGTGTCCAATTTATTTTATCCACTGGTGGAAGATTACTGTATGTTGGATTGTGCTTGGCTTCAAATAACAAAAAGAAACACAGCGAAGATGAAAAGAATCTGGGGCTCATTCCAACTCGGTTTTCTTTGGATGTAAAAAATAGACAAACTTCAATGGCTGTCCTGTGGCCAAATATATTTATATTCCTCAACTAATAATAAACTCGCTCAAAGCCTGGGTATTCAGGAGGAGATAAAACCTTTTACAGCCTGAATGCTTTGTCACATGGAACCACTAGAAGGCTGAATCCTGTTGTTGCCTTTTGCACTTTGTGACCTGTGAGAAAGAAATTGAGCAGGTTCTGCGTTTCAATCCATAAATCTTCATTACGTCAAGAAAACGCTGAACAGAAAGTTGAAACCATAACAGAAACGGATGAGCAAACCTGAAGAGAAAGTCTAAAACTGTATACTCCTGTGAATTTTCCTGTTTTAATTTTAAACCGGTGCCCTCTGATCGTAGCTTAGTCGCCTTCAAAGTTACTAGTTTAAGACACAAATGAGATGCTTTTTCAAAAGCTCTGTTAAAGACAACTTCTAAATGAAACGTTAATGATTTTATTACAGAAACTCTTTAAGAGGAACATGTGGAGAAAGGAGTCGAGCCATAAAACGGGAGAGAAGCTCCAGCGTTGCAGTGGAACGCAGGTTCAGTGGTACCGCTCGCTGCGTGCTCCAGGGCACACTTGGCTTGGCTTTAATGGTTTGGAGGAAACCAGCTGTGGCGCTCACTGGTGCAGGAATGATCTTCGTTAGAAAACTGTTCACAGCTCTAAACATTCAGCCTCGAGCTAAGTTAAGCGGTCTCAGTTTATAGCAGGTATAATCCAGATTCATGTCCAAGCTGTGCTTGATTACAGACTTTGTTAAAATGTTCCTAGGCTTCTTGAGTAAATCTCAGTCTAATAACCGATGTGTGAGTCAGAGAACTCAATGACACCTCTTTTAAAAACAGGAACATACGCTAAATAAATGGAGCGTGCATTGCTCTAGTTGACATTTATAGAAAGGTTTTGAAGTTTAATTGCTATTGAGGATCGTAAATGTCGAATTTTCCAGATTTTGTTAGAATAACTTCTGTCAGGGTCTGTTTTTTTGTTTCTTTTTTAAATGTTTATTCCTTTTTGGATGTTAATTTTGTGCATTTTTGTTCCGTCCACCAGTGTATCTCTGACATCAGTTTGTTTCATCCTGCCACGCCCATCTACACCTGTTTCCAATTCATCACTCTCAGCTGCAGCTCATCCCTCGTTAGGCTCAGTCTTTTTAGTCTCTGGCTGTGTCCAAATTCAGGGGCTGTGTCCTCCGAAGGCCGACTTTGTCGACCGCTTATGTTACAGTGCCATGCTGGAGGCTGTCCAAATTTAAAGATTCCTCCGATACGGCCGACAAACGCATCCTTTTTCCCCGATTTGAAGGATGGGTCCAATGGCTCCTTCTCAGCCCACTATATCCCATAATGCATTGCGTTCTGACCGTAGATTTCTGACGCGTCGAGTTAAAGGAGTACAGTTTTAAATAAAAATCTAGTGGTATAAAAATTTTAAAAAGTTTCAAGCGGTTGTGTTAATGCTTTTGTCATTTGTATAGACATGTTTTTAATATCGTCAGAAATCAATCAAGCTGGTATAGCGAAATAAATGTGCACCTACAGCGGGTCCCTTAGTTTTGTGATATTTAATTCTAGTATATTGATATTTTGCCAATACAATCCATTTTTGCTTCCGTTTAGCACTGTCACAGTTGCTAGACCACAGGACATACGCCTGGGTAAGGGTGGGGATAAAGTGGGAGGTTAGACTGTCCAAATTCACAAACACTATTTCCAGTCTTCATGATCCAACAAGGACCTGGCCCACCTAAACCTGGTAGGTCAGGTCCTTCGAAGGACCCAGCCCTTCAATTTGGACACAGCCCCTTTGTTCTCAACACAGGACATCACATCATGTCCTGTTCTTCATGGGTTTTGTTTTGAAGTAATTGCTGCCTCAGCCTTTATTTCCTGAATGTATCCTTTAGTTTTTATTTCGAGCTCCTCTCATCGGTCTGCATTCTTGGGTCTAACAGTTTTGTCTCATTTTATTTGTCTGAAAAAAGTTTGCACTCAAACTCTACTCCTTTTTAAACTAATATTTACAGAAAACATTTTTTTTTCTTGCTCTCAGTAGGGTCAGTAAACACAAACACCGTTACCTTTTCAATCTCTTGTGCTTTAGCTGCGATGGACATGGCTCGTCTCTCTTCAAAGTCCTCCGTGAGCTTTTTGATCTCTTCAACAACGGGAGCCAAATTTGGTTCCTCTTTCTCTTCTGGAGGATTGCCTTCCTCCTATGAAAGAAGATGAGAATCAAGGTTTTAAGAACGTATTAGAATGAAAAGACCATGAAGGTTGTTTTTCATGCTGTAAGAAAGACTTGGAAAAAAAAAAAAAACACGCTTATACAACAGATGCTCAAAGATGAACAGGATGTGATTCAGTAACTTGTAGCCCTGCTTCAATGGGATGATGTGACCCACTTTTACTAACATACACGAGTGACATTGACAAGGCAAAGAAATTCACACTATTTGATTTAAATTGCTCTACATTTTCAAACATGTGATCCAGCTGAGTACAGGAAGTCCCACAAAACAAGCAAAAAAGAACATTCTACTGAACATGAAAAGTCCAGCCTTTAGAAGCATTACCTACAAAGCTAAAACAGCACAAAGAGGGGAAATGAGGCCAGCCTGGATCACTGCTCAATTTATATTACCCATTTCCTGATACTATTAGAGTCTGACGGCCGAAGTGCAGAACTGCCCGACCATGACTGATGTCCACTCATACATTAACTGGAAACGGGCCACAGACTAAGTCATATTCCTCAATGTCTAAGCAAAGATATCTCAGGCGATGGAACATCTGAAATAATAAGACATAACTTTCAAAGAATCACCCAATTACTCCATCCAAACTATCCCTGAAGCTATGCTAGGATGAAGTTCCACATATAGAACGTGCGTATGAAAGATTGTCAAAAAAAGTCCATGTCTGAGGCTTTCACTTCAACTGGCTGGGAACAAAACTCAAAATGTTCAAATCAAAGCTCAGCAGATGTCGTTTTTGCTCTAAACTGGAATGCCATTAGTCCCAGGGGTATGTGTAATCAATTACCACTGCACTGCTAAAAGAGAACAAATACAGGTTTATGCCAAAATGCTTTTAATCATGTACTTATTGAAAGGGGGGAAAAAAGCCTGTTTGGTCTGAAAACAGGGACCAAAGTTTCATATTTTCCATGTTCTAGTAAATGGCTTATATTCTTAAATGATGTTTTTTTTTTAACTGACAAATGAAACACCAGTCGGCCCAAGCAATAATAATAATAATGTCTGAGACAAAGTGTATGAGAACATGTTTGTCATGGAGCAAACTAAAACCACAGTATTCCAACAGCTTCAGGAAGTTTTTTTGTACAAAGATGAAACCTTCAGGTGACCTTACTGCCTCTCCACCCATAAGACCACCCTGGCTCACTTCCAGATGCAGAGCTCCTCTATAGGTAACCCCCCCCCCCTTCTCTTTGGTCCCTTCAGTGTGTAATGGCTCCAGAAAGCCTATATGAGTGTTTTGTTGAACCTCCACAGCAGGTGGTGACTCGGGCCGTTAAAACAAGCTTCACCGAGGGCAGAGGACGGGCCTTTCATCTCCACTAAGGTTATGAGTTTGTGCCCCGAGAACAGAACGCAACAATGCACTGCAGGCTGGATGAAGCACAGCAATGGAAGCACATGTGTGGATGTGTTCGTCCTAAAAAAGGGTGGGGCGTTAGCCAAAACTTGGGTACAGGGTAATCATTTTTTTTAAAAAAAGAACCAAAGTATGTTTCAAAGATGTATCCTGATTACTAATGTTTAAAGCAATACCATTCCACAGAGCTACAAGATGTAGTTTTATGGCCCTTTTGATCAAAGTGGATTAACTCCTGTCTTATAAAAATGTTAAGTACTGAATGTTACTCTGTCCTCTGTCAGTTTCTCTTAAAGACACAGTGTTCACTATAAAAGCAGTGGTGTGTTAAAGGTCTTACTAGCAACAAACCTCTAAAAAGAGATAATTCTGCAGACCACAAATCAGACCTAAATTGCACAAACTGCAATCAGTTTTTGGATTATTGCCATAAATAAAAAAAATACAAAAAACTCATTGATTTAGCTAAAAAGCTATCTCAAAAAGTTTTAATTTGAAGTACATTTAGAATAAGAATAAGTTCAACTAAATAAATGCAGGCTAGTTTTAAATAAAGCTTTGATACACTCAAATTACCATGAAAATCTTTCAGACTGCTTCCATTTATCCTACAAGGCTCAAATGAACATAATAAACATATTCTGACTTTAGTGCTTCCTGAGCCTGACATTGCACATCAATTTCTACAAATTCATAAGACCCATGATGACCTGCAGCATCTACCAGACACTCAGTCACCCAACACAGACATATTCATCTGCAAAAAGAAACGATTGTTCATTGTAAACAGCGTAAACACATCTCGGTGAGCTCCGCGGGGACTTCTGCTGGCTTTGCAGTTAAGATCATGTGATAAAGTTATGACTCGGGCTACTGATTTAACCCGTCGCTTCAGGGTGGCCACACACACGCAGCTCCTAATCACATCGAATTCTATTTACACTTCTCTGCACAGCTGAAGATTGATGATATCAGCAAAACAAACTACTATTTACAACTCAGAAATACACATTCGAAGCGAAAAAACATTTTTTTTAAAACTTTGTCAACATTTGAGCCATTTTCCTCGATCACAGCAAGTTCTTGAGACCGAAGTTTGTTTACGCCACGAGTAAACAAAGTGCCGGCCTGATGGCTTTTAAGCCGTGTGAGAGCTACTTTAAAACCCATTAACATGCTCCAGAGGGAGTAAACGCCTAAAGGAAGGATGGGATTTAAGATGTTCCAGATGCACCCTGCTGTCTGGTGACACAGGCAGGAGTCCTGCATGACCAATAAATAGCAAAATGAACAATTAATTGACTTGTTTGTAGCCATTTTGTGTTGATTAGTTGTGGCAACAATCAATTGGGCTGGCTTCAGGATTCATAGATCTATAAATGTAGCCAGTGGTCCAGAAGATATTTCAGTTTTCAAAGACACAAAAACATCAAGACCTGAAGAGGCAGTACAGGTTTGTGATTTGTTTTTCCATGAACTCACCCGGTTTGACGCCGCACTTTGTGGGGAACCTTCTCTTGACAAGCCGGGAATTTTGTCTGTAGTTTTCAGAAAACATGGGAGAAAGAGACGAAACCCATGATGCTATGAGATTTTAAATGAAGAAAACAAGATTTGATTTAGAAAAAAAATTAAGGAAAACACAAAAAGGGAATAAAAGGGAAAACAGTGAAAAATAGAAATTTATTAGTAACCGATTTGCAGGAGAATAAGTATTCACAGTATGTGGTTAACTCTTGGAATTAAAAATAAATTTGGATCCAAATTTTAAAGCATGTATGAATAACATCTACTCTATAGATGCGCTTTGCTTTTTAATCCTCAGCCAGTTTTCTTCATGGTATTTCTGAGTCTACACACAGGCAGGAACTCTTAAACAAATGTTAACGCCACACGCTCCAAAATGAAACAAAAACACTCCAGAGTGTAAGCTTTGGCTTCAGGAATATTCATCAGACACACTATACCCTTCCCCTGTGCTTCCACGCACGAGCCGGTGGCATCTTTATGAGGCCTGACAAAGCAGGAGACGGGACGAGGGGCAGGACTTCCTGCAGGACACATTAGAAACGCTTTCCATCCACTCGGGTTACCGTGACCGAGAATAGGTCGAGTTTAACGACCGTAACCCTTGAATATATCTGAAACAAACCCTCTGTGTGTCACATCAGTCAGTTTTTATTGATTTGTACTAAAAAGAAAACACACCTAGCATAATTTCTGTAACATGACTACATATTACATTAAATATAGCAGCAGGAGCAGTGCTTAAACTGTCCACTATTAGGAATGTATTTGATAAAATAATACGTTTATTATGAAAAATGTAATTTGACATGATTGGATACAGTTATTTCAGTTTTACGAGATCAGAAAAAAATAAACGCAAATGTAGATGTGGAGCACTTTTTTCTCCCAAGACTTTTGAATATTTATGAAGGTAAAGAGGTTGTAGCTACTAAAAAAAAGAAAAAAAAAAGTATTCAATGATTACTTGACAACTACAATTACAATTAATTCAAAGTTACTTCATGTCCTGCAGGAAGATCAAACCTTAAGCAGTTAGCCACATTAAGTTTGGAAAATCTAACTTCCATCTCGCACAGTCGCTGCCCAAAACTAAAGACAAAACTACATTAGTAGCTAAGCACCGAGGCAGTGAAATCATGCAAGTCTTAACTGTTAAAACAAATCTAGAGCTTTTATCTTGTGGTGTGAAAAGGAACGATGCACTAAGCTCTCAGTTTGAAAGGGAAAGCTCAAGATGAAATGGAAAAGTCTAGGAAAGATAAACAAGAAGAACAGCAACAGAACAACAAAACAAAACATGCAGGAAGCAAGGAGATACTTTAGCATCTATATTGTATGTATTTTACCCTCAAGCTAATAAACAGAACTGTAGAGATATTACAAAATCTAAAATGTGCCTTCGTTTATAAAATAAAAATGTCATTAACTGAAATAATGTACTGATCAGAAAACACTAATGGACGTCCCCTACAGGAAGTACAAATAGCTTATGAGTAGGGGTGTAACAAGTTCCTGCTTGACTAAAATCTTAGATTTCTCAATGATCTGAAAACTGTCTTGCAAAACAAAAACAAAAAATGTAATAATATTTATCCTGTGTCATGAATTGTGAAATTATTACTGAAAATGTCTCGACCACTTTCAATTGTTTGTTTAAGCAGAGGTTTAAACAAGCATAAGACCTGCACAGTTATAGAAGGAGTTTCACTCTAATGTCCTCTTCAGTTCTTGGCTTTCATAGTCTGACTTTAAAGATAAATGCCTGTTAAAGGAGCAATTCTGAATAACACTCAAATATGAGCAATAATTGGTCAAAAAGATAAATGAAAGGTTTTAATGTGACCCTTTGTATAAGTGAGTTTGACTCCATTCTAAGGTTCTGATTCAAGGAATCAAGAGGATTTTTTTCTTAAAATATTGATAAAAAGTCACTGTATGCAAGTTACACCCCTACTTATAAGAATACAAGAAAGTCCCCACCTGGTTCTACTTTAGATACAAAAGGATCAATGAAACATTTTACTTGAGGCCTGGGTGAAAAAGAAAAACCTCACTTCAGGTAATTTAGGTTGTTTTAGGTTTTCTGCATGTCCAATCTTGAATTTTGTTGAAACCTTGAATTGATCTCGTCCCTGTAGCTTACATCCTTCTCAAGACAACGCTTCCTAACATGTTTCTGACAAGGATGTAAGTCAGGGCTTCACCCACGTCCAAGCTTGTTCACATGGCTTAATGTACAGACCCAAAGTGTCATGTCCGCTTTGCTGAGTGAAGAGCGCCCCCCACAGGTGCTCAGAAGCACCCGTGTGACCTTCTGGACCGTCCACGCCTGAAAAGCCAATCAGCCAGATCATCAGTCAAGGACATACAGTGGTGGGAAATAATAAATACATACTTTTGTGGCTGGACTGTTAGGTTATGTTAATTTTTACCTGCTTTTAATCATTTATGAGTTTGAAATGACTGATTAGTGTTGATTTTAAAAACAAAAATGTATGTTTGTTACATTTTACATGTTATATTGTCTTTTAATAATGTAATAATTAACCTACACGCTGTAATGTTGGGTAAATTACAGTAAGCACTGATTGATGTCTGAGATTAGTGTTATGTTCAAACTATAAATAGCTTAAACTATTTATAGTTTTTTTGTTTTTTTACAGCTTCATGCTTCACAGAAAGAGAAGCCAAGCTGTCTACATACTCTTGCCTTGCTGTGAGGGAAAGGGCAGGCTCTTGGCTCTGTCCGGGGAGTATCCTCTGCTGCTCACGCTGGAGCCGGAGCGACTGTGGGGGGAGCGGGCCACATCTCGGCGCACGGGGGAACGCTCCCTGATGGAAGGAAACAGGCCCACCTTTCGTCTGTAGGGGTCTCTCTCCTCCCTGGGAATAAAATAAGATAAAAGAAAGAATGAGAAGATGAGGGATTCAATTGGTCCAAACAAAAAGGAATTGTGTGGATAGAAATTTTGTTTGTGTGACTCTGTTTATTTAATTTTAAACATAACACAATGTCGCTCCCTAGTGTTTAACCAAATATATAGCACCACATCCCATTTAAACCATTCATCATTCTTGTTAGTCTGTTTGCAGCAATACTTGTCTGCAACAAACATCTAATATTTAAACAATGAAGACATTTATGTGCTCTGAGCATACATTTCCTCGTACCCTCTGTCCAGGTTCCGGATGGCTTGCACCAACGTGTCCTCCCCGCTCTCCGGCAGCGATCTGGGTGCTGGATACATGCCCTGACTACGCACACTATGAGGAGGTGGTGCGCGGGCACTGAGGGGGGGATAAGAGGATAAACAAACAAACGTCAATATTCAGACAGACTATCACCTGGTTATGCTCTCAAAATATGAACTGTTTGTTTTTCTTGGAATCGAAAGGTTTCGCAAACCAGTCTGCCTGTTTACAAAACGTCACGGTGACTTTTAGCCGTTGTGAGACGTTATTTCCTAAAACTGCCAACAGACTGAACACATTTAAATGTGCCTCCTTTCCATTTCTCAATGCTGATAACAAAAACTAATCTAAGTTTTACAATTTTACTATAATAAATAGTGTTTTGCCATTTAATCTCAGCGTTTAGCTGTTATTTGTACTGATTTTTTATGATTTTATTGTGTTTGTTTTACCTTGTGAAGCACTTTGGTCGATGCAAGGCATTGTTGGAATGTGCTATATAAATAAAGTTTATTATTATTAATAAACTACTTTATGGAAAGCTGAAATTGGGCTGCAAAAGAACAAACGGCAGGCTTGACCCAACAATGTGCACCACGCTAAGACAACTTGTCCTGCTTTACTGTACAGTGATAATTTCTGACAGGTTAGCATCATGTTAATCAGCAATAACCAATAGCCTAAAGTGAGCAAATCTGAATCTGCTTTATTTATTATACAAGTTAGTGGTTCCCAAAGACTCATGGCCCTGACTTTATTGTTAAAATGGATATTTTTAAGTGATAGCATAGGTAAGGAACTTGATAAACAAAAATAGCTTTCTGGCTAACTGATATTAGCTCCCTTTAGAGCAGTGGTGCCCAATCCTGGTCCTTGAGAAGCGCCATCCTGCACGTTTTAGAGGTTTCTCTGCTTTGACCCAGCTGATCTGAATGAAAGTGATTCACGGGCCTCTGCAGAACTTGAAGACCCGCTGAAGAGCAGGAAAACGGCTAAACCCTGTATGATAGTGGCCCTTCAGGTGAAGGATTGGGCATAAATGTTTTAGACAATTAGAAGACATTTACCCAAATTCCATTGGCCGTCCTGGATGTGGTTCCTCTCTGGGTACTCTGTAAGGATAATCCTCCTTCAAAACAAGAAGCACACAATATGAGCTAGCATGCACGACTTCAACGAGAATTACACATCAGTTGACCTAAGAGACATTTTCTAAACCTTTCACTACAATAAAACTATCAAGGAATTACACTGCTGCACATTACATTTTTTCACCATCTTAAGAATAAAGAAAACTTTGTGAAGAGCTTTTTTTTTTTTTTAAATTATGAGCCACCTGTCATATGATTTTATTTTGAATATTTGCCAAACCCTGCATTTAACAGCATTTGGATCCTAGATCATTTAAAACCATGACCAAGAAGAAAATTGTTCACAAGAAAAAAAAAGGCATTTTGTAGCACACAAACGGATGGGTTAAATATCCACAGTATTCCTGACAAGCTTATGTAGGCTGCCATGACAGACACTAGCCCCGCCCACAGCCCTCCCGCATGTTCGGATATTTTCCGGTGCGCTAGAAATTCATTCATTCAGAGTTATGATAACAACAAATTTAATTTGTTTTTGCTTTAACTGGCAGCTTGAACAGTTTAATTACGAGTTCGGGTTCAACTTGTGTTTTTTGTCGGCTGCCACAACAATTGAAGAAAACTGAGGAACACTTTAGAAACATTTTGTTTGGAACAAGTAGTAGTAAAGGCTCAGCGACCTACAAAACTGTACTTTATGCCGATGAAGGAGGATCATAAACTAATGTGACTGCTGCTTTAAATCTGAAAAACCCACCAAAGATAGTTTGCTTGCTTTTTTAATTTTATCGACAAAAATCTCATGGATATACACCCCGATCCAGAGCTCTATCTGAGCTAAGGCTGGTTAGCGAAGGTGTCTCGTCTGAACCACCGTGCGTCAGACAGCTTCCAGCAATATCAACTAAAACCCTGAATCTGTACCTGCCTGGTGAGTTAAACTAAATGTTGTGTGTCCCCTTTCACTATTTAAATCATGCAGTTCTTTGTTTTTCATGAATGAAAGCCTACAGTGAAAGTCGTTAGCATCAACGCTAGCTACTATTAGCCTGGTTGTTTAGCATTTTATTTGCAGCTAATCTTAAATTTAAAGAAATATTTTGCCTAT
>JAUBOC010000063.1:11401843-11417917 GCA_032275365.1 Anablepsoides cearensis
TATTTATCTTTGTTTATCATTTATTTAAAATGACTGCAGCTGTATGAAACCCTCCAGTTCATCTCCAAGTTATTAGCGAACTAGCACTGTGAATTTTATGTTTAGAATAAGGGGGAGAAAACGTCTGATCGCGATACTTTTATACAATTAATACAATTCTGAGGGGCTTATGAACATTTTACTTCCAGAACGGTTGATTTATGATTTTTGTGTGTCTTCGGGGAAAGACGAGTTAGTTGATGTCCGTAGAGTAGCTATTAGCTAACATTGGGACATAGTTTGTGCCCCGAGAACAGAACGCAACAATGAACTGCAGGCTGGATGAAGCACAGCAATGGAAGCACATGTGTGGATGTGTTCATCCTAAAAGGGTGGGGCGTTAGCCAAAACTTGGGTACAGGGCAATCCATTTTTGAACATTTGCTCCAAATTAGGGAGCTTTAAAGACAAGACTTTCATTACATCTTTAATAAAAGCATTTACTTACAGTTACATGCACTGCTGATTGCATTAGTTTGGCTTCTTTGGGTGGTCTTTTTAACATTTTATTCTTCACGGCTAGCTTTCTGATTAAATTAAAATACAACACAGTAATTACTGAAATAACTTTCACACGCTTACCCTTCGTGTGGGTGGGATGGGTCTGCGTTCAGGAAAATGAAGGCCGTCACCTTGGTAGCTCCTCTGCTCTTCGTGGTAACCTCGTGGACCACCTCCGTTTGGGTAAAAACGGGGACCGCCTTCATATTCGTACCCGGCGCCACGACCATAGTCCTCATCTGGCCTGCCAAAGGGGCCTCTCCTCTCTGCTCCTCCTGACACCCGTGAGTATGGACCCTACACAGAAGAGTGGAATTTTCTATTCAATTTATATTTAAAAATATTTACACAAAAAAAAACATGGGCTGGTGGAAAAGTTTAAATTTCTGCTACTTGTGTTTAATTTGCTAAAATAAAATGGAGAAACAAAAAATAGAACAGCAGTTAGGATAATCTGTTGATACCACTCACCGGTCGCTCGGGTATAAAGCGTTCATCATACATCTCTCGTATACTTTTATCTCTCCTGTATGTCACTAGAAAGAGCAAAGAGTGAAAATCATTGTGCTACAAATTGATTTTGAATATTACTAATAATAATAATAATAATAAAAATAATAATACAGCAAATACAAATATATATTTTTTTATCTGTTCATTAAGAGAAAAGACAAATGGCTTCAATTATTTTGTTGCTGGGTGTCCCATCTAGACTGATTTTGCCAAATTACCTTTAGAAATCAAAAGTGCCTAATGTTAGGCTTGTGTAATAATAGAAACAAATCTGATTTATTTTGTCTCAATGAGAATGCCAAATGAAAGTAATTACTTACTAGTATAATGCCTTTGTGAAAACAAGATCTTCCAAAAAAAACCTAGAAAGATAATTCTTTAGTGTTAATACAATATTCACGAAGAAAGCATTAAACAATGCATGCCATTTCGTGTGTGAGTGGGTGGGAGTTGTCACGCTTTAGTTAAAAGCACAAAACGATATTAAATGAAATACACAGCAATTCTTGAACCGGCTAAACTTATGCGATTACTGCACGAATGCTCCGGATTTTTAAGCGTTGATCATATTTATGTACTGTACATCGCAATACCACGACTTTGGTCATATAGCAACAACGTCTGTAAAAATACCTACACTGGCAGGAAAAGGTAATTAGCTAACGACCGACCGTTTCTGTTCGACAAAATTATAACCTCACGTTTATATTTGACGTGAAGGGCGGGCTTTCTAGTCGTAACTGCAACAGAGATACCTCGAACAAATATTTACAGACATTTATAGTTTCCAATGGATAAAAGCGAGCCAAGTTGCAAACATTTTTTTTTTCATTCAGAATGAAAATGCAACCAAATCTCACCGTTTTAGTTAGCTTAGCCTTCTAGCGTGCAGTACGCTCACTGACGTCTATTTATGGGGACGATACGTAAAGCGTCATCAAGTTGCGACTCAGATTTGACGTTTAGATTTTAGTGCAAATTTTCAAAATTTTTCTTTTAATTGTTACAACTTCGTCGGTAAGTTATATTGTAGTCATTCTTACTGACCTGTATATAATGCAGAAGAATTTAACTTCGGAATGTGTTGAATAGGTTCGTGTTTTTAGTGTGCACAATGAGCGGGGGTTTAGCACCCAGCAAAAGCACAGTGTATGTGTCGAATCTGCCGTTCTCACTGACCAACAGTGACCTACACAAGGTAACTCGGTTTATGTAATTTCTAAGTCTCGTGAAAACCTGCACATTTGATTATTATTCTGTGAAAACACTCACAAAAACCGAAATTTCCCACTTTGTTTTTGCAATGAAACACATCACTCTTTGGCATTGCAGTTGTTCACTAAATATGGGAAAGTTGTGAAGTAAGTAATAACTTTCGCGTATTAAAATTATCTATAAAATGTTATCTTTACATATGTTACTGCTTGTACTTTTTGAATAGGTAAAACTATTGTGTTTGTTTCAGAGTTACAATAGTCAAGGATAAAGACACTCGTCAAAGTAAAGGAGTGGCGTTTGTACTCTTCTTGGACAGAGAATCGGCTCATAACTGTGCAAGAGCAGTGAACAACAAACAAGTGAGCAGTTTTGATTTAACATGTTTAATGTCTCTAGAAGTCCACATCTTTTGATGTTCCTTTAATGAGCAGGCTGTCAGATGGAAATGTGTTTGTCACTCAGTTGTTTGGCCGAACAGTAAAAGCCAGCATTGCCAAAGACAACGGACGAGCAGCCGAGTTCATCAGGAGACGAAACTACACCGACAAAACACGATGCTACGAATGTGGGGTCAGGGCATGCTTAACCTTTTGTGTAAGCATAGGAAGACTTCCGTTCTTTCCAACTTAAACACTTATTTGTGCATTTACATTTCATTCATCTCAGGATACAGGACACCTAAGCTATGCTTGTCCCAAAAACATGCTCGGGGAGAGAGAGCCTCCAAAGAAGAAGGAAAAGAAAAAGAAGAAAAAGGCACAACAACCTGAACATGTGTACGTATCTTATAGCGAGACATTTGAGGTTGTTTTTTCACAACTCATGGCATCACCGTAGTTTGTAATCCATTTCCTTTTAGTGAAGAGGAAGAAGAAGAAAGTGAAGAAGAGGGAGAAGACCCAGCCTTAGACAGTTTAAGCCAAGCCATAGCTTTTCAGGTAAGAAAGAATAAATAGAAAACTATATTCTAAAAAGACCAGCTGTTGTGTTGGTTGCAACGTAGCAAGTATCCCCAATGCTGAATGAAACAAATCTGATAATTATTAAAATGCAATCTAGACTGAAATGCGATACTTCAACAAAAAAGTAAGGGTGTTGAGAAAAATAAACTGGGTATCAGTAGCTTTTCACAATAAAACATGAAGACTTGTTATATTTCAGCTGGTAACTGTTTTGTTTTGTGTGCCATGTGTCCTTCCAGCAAGCTCGTATGGATGAGGAGGAGAAAAAGCAGAAGAGGCAGGCAGACGAAGACAATGCTCACGGGTCGACATCTTCAGACTCTAGGAAACCCAGGATCAAAAAGAGCGCATATTTCAGTGATGAAGAGGAGCTCAGCGACTAAAGATTTACAGACTTTTGTAAAAAACTGCGTCTATTTTTATTAAATAAACTGTTCAAGTTTTGTAACGGTGGGATTCAAAAGCTATTATCTTTTGAATTGTTTTTATTTTATTATTATTATTATTATTATTTTTACAGTTTAAAACTCACTGCAGTGACCTAAGCTTTGTATATGTAAGCAATGGCTTAGCTTTAAGATTAGGATTTTCATCCAGGGAATTATTTTGGTAAGGAGCCATTCATTTAGTGGTCCTTATTTGGTGTTAGAAAATCCCTGTCATTTTTGTTTCCTTGGCGTTTTTGATGTCTGCCTCTGTCAGCAGCATGCAAAGTGTGCCCAAGAATGCCACAGTGTGTTCAGCCTGTCTGCTGTGTGAGAAAACCAGCAGCATTAAAGAAACATTAAAGGATTTGCTCGACAGTGATCTGGTGTGAGTGGAATCCCACATTAGTTTTTAGAGATGTTTTACCTGATGTGACAAGAAGAAACATAATTGTGTACCACAAAAACAAATACTATGCATGTGCATAGCTCAACTATGTTGTGTTTATTGTCAAATTAACTCTTTTTATTCCATTTTATATTCTGTATTTTTTAAAGTTGTAATTTGTTTTTGTCTCCAAGAAAAAAAAAGTTGTATTTATTTTCTGTGTGGTAGAAGCTTTAACTTTCCCCCAATATAAGGTACTCTGTAAGGAAGTCCTTACTCTATTGGAATCAATTCTGTTAAATAAAATATCTCATGAGCCACTGGATGGATTTTAATGAAACTTTCAGGAAATGGTCATTGAACTGAACTCTTTTGGGCTCAAGTTAATTTAAGATGATCACAAGTAGCTGACCAAGTATACAAAATGGTCACAGCTCTGCCAATTTTATAGATATTGGCCTAGATTTTGGTAAGGTAGGTAGTAACTAAGCATCATCCCCAATGCATAAATTGAGCACAGTACATTGTGGGGTGTATTTACTATTTAAAAATTTGCTATTTATCTGAATATAATGGTTTACCTTAAATCATAGGCATAATTTGCAGGGGCGTTATGACCCCCATGATAATTTGATCCAATCAAAATAACCACCCCGATAAACTGACATAATTTGCTCAATAATTTAACTGGTTAAGTAGATAGATGCAGCCTTCTTGTCTTTAGGTAACTTTAACTTGATTAAAAAAAAAATTAGTGTCATATATGTACATTTAAGCATAACTGCTAAAAATGACATGCAGGATTTTAGATCATAACCCAATGGTAAACCCTTGCCTTAAATCCGTGCCATGAAAGGCGGCGAGCAATATGCATTCAAGGAACTCTTGATTTTTAATGAAAGGATGTCGATTTTTACCGTCTTTAATGGAAAACAATTATTTACAAGGTGTACGTGAACGTAGCATTGATTCATGGCGAGGAATGTCAGCCTCGGGAAGCAACTCGGCCTCTGATTGGCCGCGTTGAGTCACGTGTCTATTTCCCAAGCGGAGTTTCCACGACAGCTGGAAGCCGAGCGGCGCATCGGTTCTTTCCCTTAAATAATTTGAAATAGCCCGACTTCTGCTCGTCTCAGCTCCTTCCAGATTCACCCTGGTCTGGCATGGGCGACAAGAGGAGCCCCACAAGGTAACTACCGCCCGTGTGCCGTCCTAAATATTTTACATAGGGGAGGGGAGCCGACACAAGCGAGCGCACGGGGGTGAAAAAAATGGGTTTTCTCCACGGTCTCTCCCTCTCTCGCGCTCTCTCCGACTGTGTATGAGCGCGTGCGATGTATCCGCGCGCGGGTGTTAAGAAAAAAAAAACTCATCGGCAATTACAGTGTCACATCACCGCGCGCGCAGATGATTTCCTAAATCCTATAGGCAGATGTTATCGATAGTCTCCTCGAAGGGGAGTCAAACTCACTCGTGTCTCGTATTCTCTCCTCCCACATTGCCTCCTCTTTTCGCCTATTAATTCTCACCCCCCCTCCCTTTTTTGTTTTTACATTTATTGTCTTTTAAAGGCCGAAGCGTCAACCGAAGCCCTCCTCCGACGAGGGGTTTTGGGACTGCAGTGTGTGCACCTACAAGAACACGGCGGAGGCTTTTAAGTGCATGATGTGTGATGTCAGGAAGGGGACATCAACAAGGTAAGGGCGATGGATATATGTGCATTACCTTTGATGCGTTGGGCATTAGCGGGCTCCAGTGAACGAGGGGGTCTCTGGGGGACAACCCCCAGCTAAAAGGCACTTTGTCACGATTGCCCTTCTCTCTTATTTCAATTTGCTTTTTATGCCACTACGTGATTAAGTCATATAGTATAATCGTCGAGTAAACACGCTTTATTTTCTAGCTTCAACGTGGATTTGGATGCCTTTTTGTTTAGATGTGTTTTATGCTTTTTAAAATGTCTTCATACTCCTGCATACTTTGTGTTATTTTAGTAGATTCATTTATATATTTGAAAGTTTAGCTCATCCAGGAGACAGTTGACTTTTGGTTTAAATAACTTTTAGATATTAATATTTTATCTTTAATTTCAAATATTACAAACATAAAGATATCTTCAGTTCCTTCATAAAACATTGTTCACTTTAAAATCTGCATTCTTACTCCATTTTTGTTTTCTTATTTTAAAAGCCAATCTTTTAGCTTTTAGCTACCGTTTTTCTACTTAGCCTTATGCTAGCCTTTTGATAGTTTTAGCTTTTAGCATTGTTTTCTTATTCTGCAAAGTCAACTTTTTAGCTTTTTGCTACCATATAGCTATTTAGCCTCTTGCTGGCTTTTTGATACTTTTAGCTTTTTTTTACCTAATCTACAAAGCCAACTTTTTAGCTTTTAGCTACCATTTCGCTACTTAACCCTTTGCTAGCCTTTTGATACTTTTAGTTTTTAACACAGGTGTATTATTGTGGACTGCATTTTATTACGGAGAAGTTCTGCTTGTTAGCATTTTTACAGAAGTGATGTAAAGCCCTCGTTAACACACCTATACCAACTCCTTTGAATTTAAATGTTTACAGTGAAATAAGCTTTTATTTATATCTAGCTTTTAGCTATTTATTTGCTACTTTTAGCTTCTACCCAGCCTAGTAATCTGTTTTTAATTAACCCTATTAACTTTGAGCTATCTACTCGCTACATTTCCCTTCCACCCAGGTAGCATTTTCCTACTGTATGCAAACCTTTTACTCATTTGGCGTTTAGTTAAAATTTTTTTTGCTTTTTGCTAGCTTTTTCCTTTTAGTTAGCCTTTTGCTACTTTTGGTTTATTTAGTCATTTATTTTAATTAGATTATGCACATTAATGAACATGTGTTTATCCTGTAAATGAGCCACATTTAACCAAGAGGACTAATTTTCATCTTTAGTTTTTGACCCGGTTGTTGATAAGACACATAAAAAGGAGTAAGACAAAGTAGCATACATAAACAAAAGCTATCCACATACATGCACTACTATGAGCTCGAAAGGAAATATAGAAGTACAATAAAGGGAGTTTAAATTATTATGCACGTATACAGGTTAACGTTAATTACGGGTTTAATGTCTCACATTGTAATACTATAGGTGTATACTTTTAGTCTGTTCCCCCGGGAGATAATAAGCAGAAAGGAAAACTCGCACTTAAATTAATGGCACAAATGGTGCACACTAGTGCTGATATTTCCCCCTGACATCTGTGATTTCAAGCAGGAAATTACAGTTATTCCTGAGTGGCGGCCATTATCAGGAGGAAAACACAACAAAAGAGTAAAAAGCAGAGGAAGTGCAGCTCGGTGTGTGTTGTTATATGATCTTAAACGCATCACTAATTACTCTCAGCTGCATGCACAACTTTCCCAATGATTAAGCAACAACGGATCCTTGTCGTTTTTTTTTTTTTTTTGCGTGTGTGTGTGTGTGAGATTCTGTTTATGTCTTTGTGAGTGGGAGGGCTAGTTGTGAAAAGAGGTTCTCAGAGCAGCTGCCAGACAGACAGCCATAGCTCATTACTATGCAACAGCTTAATCAGCCTGCTGTCTGAGGGGGCAAACACATGCACACACTCACGCCCAGATGCGCCCATCATGCAGATTTTCAGCATGACCGCATGCATATTCCTGCACACACACACACAAACGCTGGAGTGCCCGGTTGTCGGGGTTTACTCTAAGCAGCAGATACGCCGCTGTCACTCTGTCCGCGTTGTTGCAGCTGAGTGTTGATTTTTTGAGGACACTTCAGCTCTGCCAAGAACTTGTCTGAATCCTCAAGACACCAAAAGCTGTCACATCCTTTGTCTTCCCCATCTGGACATTTTTTTTTTTTATAGAGGGGGAAGATGGCAAGGACACGCGAGCACAAATCCCTCTCCACAAATCCGCAGACGCTCCAGCGACAAATTTAGAAAATGTCCGCAAGAAGGTCTTGTTTTATGTCAACAACCTCCTGTCTTTCCAAACTGAAGTGCTGCAGAAATACTGTAATAGTGTGGTTGTGCTTTTGCAGGATAAAAAACATAAGTGAGGCTGGGTTGCAGCAAAACAAATAATGTCCACACAGGTGGTCACAGTTGTTCGTGACCAAACACACCCCATAAGTGGATTTCTCCGTGAGCAAGAAAGGTGGTAAAGGGCGAACAAGATGCAGAATATAAATGTGGGACACAGCAAATTCCTACGCTGGTTACTAAATAAGCATGACTGAGCTATTGCTGCAAAGCGATGAATTATTGCTGCACAGGGGCACAGGAGTGACCACTTCTTACAGGAAGTGTCCCACAGCAGCTAATGTGGGCTCTGATACAGTAGCTTCAACCAGCTTATCATACTATAAAAGCACAACGTCAGCTCATAGACTGCTTTTTTTTTTCTTGTTCAGACATGAAGATGAATGTTTTATGAAGGCGAGCTTTAGCAGATCTTGCAGCCTAGATTCCCGCGATGTGGTAAGATGATCTACTGCAGGGGTCCAATACCAGCAGCTGATTGAAATCAGGGTGTCTGTGATTCCCACAGCATCCAGCAGAACCGGACCTGTCTCAGTAGATTACAGTTTGACTAACTGTCAGCTGCTTGATGCTTCACTAATTCTGTCAGCGGCTCAGAAGTCAAACCTTCTCACGTTTTGCAGGTTTTTTTTTTTTTTTTTGAATCGCCTTCCAGGGGCTTCTTAGTTGCTGCAAACCTGACGCAGTCATTTCTGCAAATTAATCTTTAAAAAAAATGCTCCTTTACTGCAGAGCTGCAAGCTCACAGTACTTAATTAAAGCAGTCTTAGAGGAGACGACATATCATGCAGTCTAATTATATTAAGACTTTGCTAAGAAAAAGTGGGAGAGACATTTTATCTTCCTTGTGAGTGTTGGGCTCAGACCCAGCTTTTGAAAACAGGCGCTGCTGCAGATGGAGGTCACGGTGCAGCGGTAGGGTTGTGCTACTTGGAGAGCTTATTTGATAACTGAAAGGCATCCATTTTTTCCCCTACAATAGCTGTAATACCCAGGACCTTGAGACCTTAAGCAAAGCACAAAAGGCCTCCCACTGCACCTAATGTGACTTGCTCAAGATTAGAAATTCTTTCTATCGCTTTAAGAATTCAAGGAAAACCGTAAGACATGTTAAGAGTTGGGTCTGCTGACTGATGTCAGGGGAAAAAAGCTAAAAATGTCCCAAAAAGCGATGCTCAAAGAGTGTTAAAACCTAAAAGCTCTCCTTAACTGAACACATTAGATCCAATTAGGCATGAGGAACTTATGTAAGCAGGAAGATCTATTTTATTATTCTCATACAAAACAAACTCTTTGCAAATCCGTTCAGAAATGGTTGCGTTCTAAATCAATAATTATAGACGTCTTCACCCCTTCTCTCCTAAAATGGGGTATAATAATACAAGACAAAACACTGAATTTATAGTTAACATACCTTGTGTTACAAAATTCTTTATACATATGGTAAATGCTGTATGTACCAAACCCCTCCCACTTGGATCGCATAAAAAAAAAAAAGTCAGTCAAAAACTAAGACCTAATTTTACATATGTAAAATTCATTTCTCATAAAACTTGTAATATTTGACTGAGATCCACATTTAAGAGCCTGTTTTGCAGTTAGGAGTTTTATGTGTACAAGTTAGGACACTGAGTTTTATCACGTCTTTATTAGTTTGATCCTGTTTGTGTTCATCTCTTTGCTGTTTTTTTTCTCTGTTTGCTTCCTTCTCTGTCTGTCTTCCTTTCTGGCTCTCGCCTGGAGTTGATCTTAACCCTGGGCGTCTTTCTGACAGAATGACTGATGTGCAGGTTTATCCTCAGCTCCACCCAAACAAGCAAACTATCCCGGCTGGCTGGGAGGCCGGCAGCGTTTGGCTGCTTTAGATGTTTTCTTGTGCTTGGCTAAAGCTCACACTTTGCAATCAATGCTCACTAAACACTGAGCTGTAGATCTACTTATTGTGGTGCTGGAGTTCTGTATTTTAACAAACAAACAAGTCTATAATCCATATTTAACATCTTTGGTTTGTTTGTTTTTAGAAAGGTCCAGCCTCTAAAGAGTTTTTGTTTTCAGTTATACAGGAAACAAAATAAATAATCCAGAAGAAGATCTTACATGAAACTGATTGAAACCTTAGCTGATTGTCCAAACAGATTCATTTTACTTAATATCATTTTAGTTGCTTCTCTCACACATGTAAAAAAATAGATTCTGGTGCAGATACTGCTTGTCAAATCTTGAACTTTATGAATCCAACGGTGAGTCTTTTCAGTCAACATCTATTATAGAAGGAAGATAACAAGCAGCCTGCTGGAAATGTCAGATTGTGTAAAAATAGAGATTGTGAGTCGTGGCAGGAGGTTGGAGAGATGAGTCCAAACTCACACTCCGTGTTGGATGTAAAGTGTTCAGCTCATGTTTGTGTAACAAATTCTTAAACAGTAATGTATTTGTTTATTATATTGCAGAATACTGCAATGGTGTAGGAAATACCACAGCTCTAACGCGTTCAATATGCATGAAAATATTTGTAGAGGAATAAATGACGTGAACGAGATTCATTCTCCCATGCTTTCATAGTCGAGCTGAATATGTGGGGTTTTCAAAGTCTAATGACCACATAACTTATTAATTGACTTATTCAAATATAAATGAAACAGTTTAATAAAGAAGATTCAGCATTGGATTAACAACAGGGGTTAGGTTGTATTACTTCTGTTTGTTCAAGTAGATAATAACAAGCAGTGTTCCACAGCTGTTCAAACACAAAAGGTTTCCTGTGCTGCAGATATGTCAAAGTAATATGCATATTTTCATCTTCCAGAAAGGAGTTTATTTTTCTAACTAAAGCCAGTTATTTCAAAATGACATCTACTTGGCTATTTGTCATTTTGATGGAGAGAAATAGGAATTGCTAAGCCGTTGTTTTCTAAACCTGATAGTTATTTCTAATATATTCTTATTCATTTTAGAGATAGTTTGCAATAAATGCAGCAGCCCATGTCTAAACATTATGACTGCTTATTTGATTTAGAATAGAAGATTAGATATTATTTTGTTGACTTTTTGCAACTAAAACTGTTTAATCCACAGAGGTTTATGAATTGATGGGCTTCATGTTGAGATTCAAATCGCAGCTGTTTTTTTTTTTTTTTTGCTTTAAGGGTGGCACTGCTGCATTTCTACGGCGCATCAAAAATGTGTTTGAAAGCGTCAGAGGTGGAATGGGGGTGGAAGTTTTGAGCAGAGGTTTTCACAAAGCTGAATTGAGCTGTTTGTGTGTTTTTTAAAAGGACCTACATGGGCTCACCGCAGAGCTCCGAAGCCGTGAGCTCTCATCACCCCTCTGATTCCGGCACACAGGCAGGCCGTTTGAAAGCACACACAGCCTCACGCCTTTTATGTTGGGTCAGTGTAAACAAGCAGAGAAAAGCTGCAGTGGGGTTTAAAAAACATATATTTTTTACTACTGATGTGTTGCAGTTAGGCGTTTAAAACAAATTACAGAAGAGTTCACGAAGCCTTAGTGTGAATCCTCCCCAAAATTTTGACAAACCATATCATGTTAGATACAATGTTATCCTGTGTTTAGAGATGCACCAATATGAAAATTTCAGTCGATATTAATATCCGATATAATGTTGTTATGGCCGATAACCGATATTTACCAATACTGCAAAAACACACAAATTATATTATACATATATACGCACAAACACACTTGGGTCTTTTTTTTTACCATAAATAAACAACCAGACCGCTGAAATGGCTCTACTTCAGTTGTTCCTGTTTGCACAGCATCACTATCATGATCGAACAGATGCCGCTCAACCAACCATTTCCCCTCCCAAAACAGAAACTGAAGCTAAAAAGTGGGAAATTGATATTGGACGTTAGTATCGGCCCAGTCAGCCGATACCGATATTAATGCCGATATATCGTGCATCCCTACCTGTATTATTTTCAAAAACTGTGTTTGCTTCAAGGATGGGCAGGGATTGGAGCTGCACAATATATCAAAAATTTATTGTCATTGCGATAACAGCCTGTGCAATAGGCATATTGCAAAAAACTGTATACACTACAAATAATGGTTGGCTCCAAATTTAGCATTTATGCATTTTGTCACTCAGATGGAAGCTTGAAGTATTTCACCAATCAAATGGAGCCCTTCACGTATTTGTCCAATTAGATGGATCTCTTCATATTTAAAAAAAAAAAAATCATGCTGGAATGACAATTATTAGTTTTTTTGTTGTTGTTTTTGCTCTAAACCTAGAGCAGAGTTGTTCGTTTATCACAAGTCATATCGTCATCGCATTATTAAGCGCTGTTATTGCACATCACAGGTTTTCCTATTATCGTGCAGCCCTAGCAGGGATTTTTAAAAAGTCGCGCTCAAGTTAAATAGGCGAATTATAAATGTTTTTTTTACACCTGGTGACACGTCAAGTTATTTCCCAACACTGCATTCTACTTGTTTTCATTGCTCTGCGACACCCTTGATGTGAAACTCTGGAGCTCAAGTCTTCTAAGAGAAAGTGTTAAGAAAACACTCCCTTCCTTTCTGCTGCACTGTGCTTTTTTTATTTTTGAACGGGGGAAAGAAAAAAAAAAGTTGGGTCATGACTCATGGGATTATGATGGATGACATCATGAGAGCAGCCAACAACAGACGGATGCATTTTCTGACTTACTCTAAGTAGTTGTAAAAGGATTATTAAACAGATTAAACATTTTTGAAAGCTGCCTACCTGACACATGAAATAAACATAAAGCAGTAACGAAATTCTTCTTACTTCATTTAGATGATTAGATCTTGTAATAAGTGTCAGCAATCGGGATGCTTGTGTGGGTTTCAAAGCGGACAATGAAGCTGGCTGGTATCACATCAGTGTGGCTCAAAATGATGACTGTGTGGTAAGCCTGTAATTACTGCAGTGACTCTGATTCATGACACTTTGCTCTGTGTGTTTGTGCGAGGGGAGACTGTAGCACAGTGCGGTCAGTGGGCTGTAGAAGGTGTCATGAGCCACAGGGTTGCCGTGAGCCATCTGTCTGCGCTGCACACACAGGGAGAGTGGAAGCATGTATGGGCAAGGGACAGAGATTAATCACGGGGTTTGGGAGGAGCTCCCGGGAGCAGTATCCAACCTGCAGAGGAAACACACACACACACGCTCACACACTCGTACACCTGGATGTGCGCTGATCAACAGGGCGTAAAATAAGCTATTTCACAACGGCTTCCCAATCATGGCAGAACAGCGAGATGAGATTTGTTTGTAAGCTCTGGTGCATATTTGCAGACCATCAGCTGTCCTGTGGGCTGTTTGCTCATCACACAGTGTACTCAACAAGTCGGAGCACATAATCCAAACATCTGCACCACTCTGTTTGGGTTGCAGCTCGTCACCAAATCAACAGTTTTGTCTCTTCTGCGGTCACGCTATGAGGATATTCCAAACGTGTTTGGTTTGTGGGAACATATTAAATAAAGTCTGTCTTTATGAGAGTAAAAGCTTTAGGAATTTAGGAATGCTTTGGTTCTTTTAAAGTAATAAATTTTAATAGCGTTCATCAAAACATTATAAATAATATAAAACGAGGGGGGAAACCATCTTAGATATGTCTTAAGTTCAACTCAGGCTACATTTTTTAAAAATGATAGTTTCAATGTTTATGTAAAATGCATATTTTTATTACTATTTATTGAAAATATGTTTGTTATAGACCAATCAACCATGGCAGGACTGAAAAAAAGATTTTTGATTAAACACATAGTTGCTTTAGTCAAACGCTAAAGGATATTTAAATGAGTTTAACGGTCTTCATGCACCGACTCACAAAAAACTGCTGCAAAATAATCAACCGGCTGTAAATATATTAATTCATAAACATCACATTATTTATAGAATCCCTTTGGGCGATGTCTTATATAAGCTTGTATTATTTGGGCTTAATTAAAGAGGACATACCATGCAAAATGCACTGTTTTTAGCTTTTAAATTCCTTTTGTTGTGTATATGGAGTCTCTAAGAGTGCAGAAATTTTATTTAGTCTAGTTCCACTTAAATGTGAAAAATAAGGATTTAAAAGCATGATGTCCACTTTAATCTAATTTGAGTAAACATTGAGTGAATTACATCTCTTAATGCAGTAAGTCCGTTAGTTTAGTAGTTCAGTAACTCTATGAGGAAAAGAGACTGTAACAACAAGCACATTTTGTACACCCGGTCTTTTATTGTTGTTACAGTTGAAGCTGTTCGCCGCTAACAGAGCTGCTCAATAACCTGGTGAAACATGAAGCAGACGAGCTAATATTCTGATGAAGGCGAACCAGCAGGTCCAAACAGAACTGCATCTGTTAACCCAATCAAACAGTGTTTATCCTTCCACTCAGGCCTTTTACTCCACTCCCTTTGGGCGCAGAGTGTCCGTTTGCGTAAGTGTTTATTGATTCCAAAGGAGGATTTCTGCACGTAATGTAACAGCCTATTCCATCTGACATTAATACTGAGTGTTGGAAGAGTTGTTGATGCTCACGCCATCCGTTCTACCAGAGCTAAAGCGTTCCCACACTGGGGAATAAGTATATTACGAGGAGAGCTTAAGCATACCAAACTGATTTTTTTTTTTAATTACAGGTTTTTTGATTTTGCTGATATTTCACATTTTATAGGTGAAGTGAAAACTGAAAGCAGGCTTGCCTCATCCTGCCGAACACGGGCTGCAAAAATCCTGCCACTGAACCGTCACATTTTACAGACAGAGAACTCTGGCTGACCCCTTCCTAAATATGTCGCGCACACACACACAGCATCTAACACTATCTTGCTCCTGTGGCCTTTCACACTCCCCTCCCTCCTCCTGATGCACTCGCTGACCTCGCAGCCTTTCCTCTGAGCTCCAAACAGACGTTCTGCTGCTGCTGACTGCCTCGTAATTGAACTGTAAATGTTTGCATGAAACAGACTCCACGGGGAGTTCGCTTTCGCTGAAATAAATCTAGGCAAGATAATGGTTTGAAGGATGCAACATTCTGACAGAAGAGTGAATTGAAAGACCTTTTATCGACTTTATTTGTTTAAATTCAAACCATATACGCCTGCAGGGTTTCATGAATATCTCGGGAGAATGTCAAAAACATTGAATTTTCAGCCAATTTGATTGAGCTGAACTTTGGTGTGATAATCACGACACGTAGTTTGAGTGCTACATGTTAAAGCGGTACACTTGTACTTTTTTTAAATAGGGCTGATACTGATACCAGTATTGGGACACCACTAGTTGTTTTGGACGCTCGTATTACGAAGTGGTTCCATAATTTTTCCTCTACTTTGACTGGATTCAACAATTATACTTGTTTTTACATATTGTTTTTTAATACCAGATAGTTGGAATAAAGTGTAGTTTTGTGGCATGTCTGTTTTATTCTTCAAACTAAATTATACAATTAAAAGCTCATAATTGATGATTCCATAGGTTTTGCCAGGGGTTGTAAGCTGATCTTTATTTAAAATTGGGTAATATGCGTTTATGTTTGGGAAGAGTTTGATTTGTTTGCTGCAGTGTTTGTTTATGTATCAGTATGAAGACCACTAAACTTTGCTTAATAATAAATGAAGGATCGTTTTAGTCATAAGATGGCAAAAAAATGGCAGTAAATTGGTTGAAAGCATCGGCCATTATTTCAAAAGAAAGGCATCAGCAGTTCTGCAGCATCTTGCTAACACGACACACATTAGAGGATCTCACTATCTCCTCCTGATCAGACACTTATATAGGCCAAGAGACCCATTTGCATTTCGCTCTAGCACTGTTAACATCACATTTAGCTCTGAGAAGGCACAGATATAGATCTTAAAAAAAGCCAGGGAAATCCTTTTGAAGCTGGGTCCAAATTTAGGTCATTGCAGAATTATTAAACAGCAGCTGACCATGTACTCCCCTCGTGGGAAATAAGAAAAAAGTGTTACTGTGTACTTTCTTAGAATATAT
>JAUBOC010000063.1:11417981-11434121 GCA_032275365.1 Anablepsoides cearensis
AAAATGGTCAAATACATTTAGACAATGTAATTTTACTGCGTCCCCACCCTTATAATAAAATTTGGCAAGCCCAATAGGCATTTTTTTAAGAGGTCAAGATTTTTGCATTGCCACAGGCAAAGCATTTATTCACATTTTACAAGTCTAAATACAGTTAAGACATCCTGATATGTTTCACTAGATCAAATACCATTTTGAAATGCGAGTGGCCAGAGTTTGAATGGTCTGTATCTGATGTAAAAGTTATATAAAAGCTGGTACAGCAACATCACTGAATAAATAAACAAGTTTTCAGTGGTAATTTTAGCTCTAATTATGAACAAGGCTCAGAAAACACAGCGTTCTCATCATTATTCATTCTTGCTTCAGCTGCTCACTGCTTGGTTTCGTTACCTGTTTAGGACCTTTCTAATAAAAATGCCTACTTGGTCATAGGGCTGCAACTAATGACTCTTTTGATAGTTGATTAGTCGATGGTTATTTCTGTCACACCTCCATCTATGTTTCCTGTGGGCACCTCTTGTTCCAGCTCCAGTGCTCTTCTCACCTGTGTCATTGTTAACCAGTCTTTCTACCTTAACATAAAAAGTAATTAAAATAACAACCCATGAAACACAAGATGTATTTTTTAAACTAATATGTTGTGTGTGCACACACAACAAAAAAATCTAATAAATATAAATGCATTGCAATTAGTCTTTTTAACACACAGCTAATGCGCAAATAACTGAAAATAGCAGCCTCTCCTCCAGCAGGAGGGGGTGTTAACCTGTCCTGCATTGAGTCCAAATTAAACTAAATAGTGTCCTTGGTTCAAGAGCATAAAAGTAAACAAAAATCTATCCTGTTTGAAATCGTTATTTATTATGATGGTACTTAGCTAACATTTAACAAAAACTGATAGCGTGCGCTTCCAAAACACATTGTTTTGTGAGAGGTAATTAATAGGGGTGTAACGATACATCGATCTATATCTATATATTGATTTGAATGGTTTATGATTCAGGTATATCGTGGCAAAATGAAAATATCAATCTATATCGTCATCATATTCTTGATGTGAATCGATATCATCTGCCCATCTAACATGGTTATTGTGTTAGATGGGTATATGATATCGTATTATATTGATCGCAGACTATTGAATTGAATCAAAATCATAACGTGACAGACTTTATGATATCGAGAAATATCGAATCGTCAACTAAACATATCAATGTAATATTGTATCGTGATAAAGCTGGTGATTTACACCCCTAGTAATTAACAAAATTATAGAAAGCTGGCTTTAGCACTAAGTGGTCAGTCCCCTAAAATAAGATCTATAGGCATCAACCTGACGAACAAGCTAACTTTCTGAAAGTTACCCATCTGAAGAATCATGGCTGTAGCATGTTAGCGCTTCAGGTGTTCATGTTCCCATTATCGCTGTGCTGCCATTGAATAAGATCTCACATTGACAGAGTCAGCATTTTACTTTACTTGGTTGATTTTGGAATATCATTTTTGGATTCGGAAGTTAGATTTAGGGCAAAGGTTTGGAAAGTGTACCTGATAGATAATTCCAATTAGGTTTACTTTCCAAGTCAAATATATATACTGAAATAATTATCTGGAAACAACAGAGGTTTCAGATTAGCTTCATCACAAGAAAGAACATGCAGAAGAATATGGCCTTTCTAAGCACACCATAAAATCTGCACGAAGATGGTCCAACATTCAACGAGCTCCAAACTTCAAGTTCATTGAGATGAAATGTGCTTTGATTTGATATTTATCTCTACTTGAGGCCAGGCCTGCATCTTCTACCACAAAGCTATTGTACTCCTTTGTCCTGCCAAAATATGGAAGGCTTTTCCTGGAAAAGGTATCTGGATGGGAGCATATGTTCTAGAACCTGGTGCTGCCCAATAC
Source organism: Anablepsoides cearensis (assembly GCA_032275365.1). Lineage (NCBI taxonomy): Eukaryota > Metazoa > Chordata > Actinopteri > Cyprinodontiformes > Rivulidae > Anablepsoides > Anablepsoides cearensis. The sequence continues at coordinate 11,419,896 of JAUBOC010000063.1, forward strand.
CTTCATTTTCACAGACAAGTGAACCTCCCGACTCTACTGAGAGATTCAGCCTCTCTAAAATGCTCTTTGATTCATTTTACGAACCTGTTACCATTTATCTTAATTAGGTTCAAAATTCTTCTCCAGCTGTTTCCTATTTGTACCACTTACTTTTACAGCCTTCTGTTGCTCCTGCCCCAGAATCTGTTGGAATTAGGGATGTAAGACAAGGTCACATTTTAGCAGGTATAAAGTTCTCAAGGATTTATTGTACATAGCCAAAATAAAGATCCTATGTCTTTATTTGTTTTTTTTAATGGTTTATTTATGCTTATTTATGTGATGCAATCTGAAATTACACATTAAATTTCTACTGGATGTTTACTCAAACATATGTTCTCAGTTGTACCCCTGTCCAGGTAAATAACATCGATCTAGCCTAAAATCCTGGGAATTTATTCTGTTTGTGTTGCCACTCACTGCTGGTGTTGAAAACATTTCAGTGGCAGCGTTCTAACCAGCTACGGCACTGATTATTGGCTCTACGTTATGGCGAGAGGCCATGTGCTCTCTGTGATTTTCCTTCTCATTAATCTGCCACGCTCTCTGTCTCCTCTCTTCCTCTCTCCTGCTTCATGTCTCTCTCCGCCCCTCCTCCTCCTCCTGCCTGCTGGATCAGGAAGCCTCGCCCCGTCTCCCAGCTTGTCTCTCAGCAGCAGGTAACGCAGCAGTTCGTGTTGCCATCGCAGCCCAAAAAAGAAAAGAAGGAGAGAGTCGAGAGGGACAAGAGCGAAAGGGAGACGACGCTGAAAAAGAACAGTCACAAGAAGATGAGGTAAAAAAAAAGATGCAAGGTTTACAGAAAAACAATACGCTGAGTGCATAAACACAAGAATAATCAATGTTAACTTTGGCAAGATATCATTTTCTGAAATAAAGCATCTCGTTAATTTTCTGTCCTGTCGTCAGGCCAAGATTAAAAAACATCGACCGCAGCAGCGCCCAGCACCTGGAGGTGACGGTGGGCGACCTGACGGTCATCATAACGGACTTTAAAGAGAAGGCCAAGCCCTCGTCCACCTCCGCCACGTCCTCCAGCTCCGCCTCCACAGCCGATCACCACAGTCAGAACGGCTCCGGCTCGGAAAACACAGAGAGAGGCCTCTCCCGCTCCTCCTCGCCCCGAGGAGAGGGCAGCTCGGTCAACGGGGAATCCCACTGAGTCCCTCAGAACCTTAGCTGCTGGCCCCTCACCCACGTCTCATCTGCCGAGCTGCAGGATTCTTTTTCTCAAAGATCAGATTTGCAGCGCCTCATCGGTTGGAAAAAGTCTCCACAATCATGAAACTCAGTGTAAGGGATGCACTGATATTTATTTTAAATCGAGAACAAGTCCTTACAGATACAAGTACTAATAAATACCATTACACTTTTTACCGTTACTTTGAAAATGTGTGATTAAAATGGGGGTGTGGTGCCTAATTTAATTTATGGGCATTAGTAATTGGAAAAAGATCAACTGACCGACTGAGTTGCACCTGAATATCTTTCGAACTCACAATTCAAGGCTGCGATTACAAAATGCTTATTTATCTTGATTATCTACAGGAGGTATCTTGTTAGCTTATGAAGTTTATTTAAAATGCTCAAATGGAAACATTTATTTTACACAAATAACAACTGATTACTATAGTTTTATGTCTAATAAAGAGTGTACCTTAACATAAGTAAAAAAAAATAACCTATTAATCACAGGCTGCTAACAACAGTTAGCATAGATGCTAACTTAACACTGAAAGTGCTATAGATACGCTAATGTGATTAGCATCGTGTTCATCCCTGAAAATGTGTACGCATTTTAATTGTTTCAAAGTCATTACTAAAGAGCCGTGTTGTTATAACTTGAATTATTACTTACAGACATGTTTTCTTCAGGGATGAGCAAAACAAAGATAAAAGATGGATAAACACGCAGGTTTACTGCAAACACAGGAAGCTACAGCGATTCTGCCTAAACAAATGGCATTGCATAGATTAACAAAATCATTTTTTGACATTTTGAATATTGATTCAAAATCAATTTTTGGATGTTTGCATTGCATCAGAAATAAATGATGACCCCCACCTCTGCTCCTCGTTAGCCAACAGCTGGAGGCTGCATGTAAAACAGGCTGCCATTTCTTGTTAAATTAAAAAATAAAAACCACCTCCATTGAGTTTTATTGGTACATTTTGATAAGTACAAGTACACACACACACACCAGCCCATTACCTGACACATAATGAGTATCAGTGCATCCCTATTCATAATTAAAGCAATATAAAACCAGCTTCTGCTGAATGTTTTGGGGAATCTTCACTTTAAATCTGGATTATTTTATAAAATCTAAAATCCTTCGGTTTTGGATATTTTCCTGCCAATCAGCTTTGAGGAACTTGGTCAGAACTGATCTGAGCTAATAATTTTGTTTTCTTCCTACAACCATCATCATCCTCAGTGGCCAGCAGAGGAACTACTTCTCTCACCCCCACTGTGAGGAATTTCCTGCTTCTGTGTGAAATCTTTACCCGAAACAAACACCTTTTTCTCAGTGTCTCAACGCCGAGATGAACTTCTACTCCTGATGTTGATACTCTGAGATTTTCCTGTTTCGCTGACTCTGCCGCACAGAGACGTTTTTATTTTTTTTTGGACGCAGCAGGCATTATGGGATGTATTTACACAGGACTTTGAAGCAGGTTTTAAAGGCGGAAAACTGGTGTCGTATTGAGCTTTCTCTGTGATTCATTTTGTGCATAACTACCACTAACTTGTCTTAACAGTTTCAAAAGAAACAATACAAGCCTATAATTCATGAAGGACTGCATATAACCCTTCACTGCTAATCCCACAGATTTAAACTGATGTTTAAAGGAGAAATGGCAGAATTAAAGCCAGTAAAAATAACTTTATGCACTATAATGCTCTGAGGATGTGATGTAAATGACTCCCAGCTACTACCACACCAAATTTCAGCTCAAATAAATTACTAGTTATCCAATAGCTGTAAATGACACCAGTTCCCTTTTTTTTTCTTTCTGCGCCGCACAAAGAGGGATGTACTTGTTTCAAGTCCTGGCGGAGAAGCACCCGACCCACTGAAGCAAAAAGGGGAGGGGTTTAACTTCTGGACACGAACTGCTCCGAGCTCTCCGGGCTTCCTGAGTGCAGCGACGGACAATAATCTCCCAGCAGAAACAGCGCAAATCAACCTAACTACGTAATAAGACTTATAGAATAATAACAGAGGAAATAGATATTTCTAAAATATTATACTATGTTTTGATGTGGTTGTATTACTCAACAGGTCAGTGTTTGTCCTCGAGATTTTTACCTAACGTTTTAGCACACATCCATCAAACTGTCATGGCATGAAATAAGTAAAGTCTTGATATATTGTGGGCAAAGTCTTTCAGTTTGTGAATATTGTTTGTCTCAGAGGCCCACTCGTCTAGCTGGGACTAGATGAGGGAAACCGGACAAGAACTGCTTGGAGAAACATTTACTTGTGGCAAAGAAAAAGAAAATGGAAGGACACTTAAAATGCCACAGTGTCTCTTAATGTTTTTATTTTTTTCTTCTTTGTTTTGTCATTATTTGTTTTGAAAGATGTGTCAACTTGTTTATTACGTCGGAATAAGAAAAAGGATCAAATTCAAAACAAGACAAACGTGTTGATTTCTTACCTCCTCGTGAGCTCTGTTTTCCCCTGACGTGTAAGTGCATGTTTAATTGTGCTTTCTTTGTCTTAATTATTTCAGAGTGACGGTTGCTCGACATTTCTCACAGCCCGAGCAGGTTCATTTACTCAGTTTTGTGTCATTTTGCATCATGTGTTGAGGATGACTCTCAGGAACTGCAACACAAGGTTTTACCTCAATATATTTAAAAATAACTGAATTATGACCATGTCTGTGTTTCTTAAGGTCAGTTGGCTGCAGCAGCCATCTTGAATTGGGTTGAGTCCAAAAGGTAATCAGTTGTAGATGTGAATCTAATGATTACTTTCTGAGAGTTTCATTAAAATCCATTGAGCGATTCATGAAATATTTTGCTAACAGACATACAGTGTCGACACTGAACAGTTAATGCCAAGGTTTAAAACCCAATTATTGCTTAATGTGTAGCAGTGAGTAGTTGTTGGGGATGTTGCTAACCTACTAACAGACCAAACTTTAATTTAATATCTGTACAATTCTTTGAGGTATAGTCATTTTTGTGTTTATGATGGTTATTTAGCTGTGGCGGCCATCTTGAATCATATTCACTCCAAACATTAATGAGTTGTAGATGTACATGTAATGAATACTCACTGAAAGTTTCATCAAACTCCATCCAGTGGTTCATGAGATATTTTGCTAACAGACTGACAGAGTTGACTGATTGGTAATGAGTAAGTTTTAGTGTTTATGGCCTGTGTGTGAGGTGACTCTCAGCTACTACCACACATTTTAGCTTAATATTTGTACAAAACAATGAGCTTTTTTGTGTTTGCTAAGGTTTCTTAGCTGTGGCGGCCATCTTGAATGGGTTTGACCTCAAAAGTTGATATCTGTAGAACTACATTTAATGACGAAATCCGTATAAAACAAACCAAAATACCCATAAACAGCTTTTTAATATTTATTTTATGTTTAAGGGTTTTCAATGTTGTGTTTTCTGATTCATGTGTTTTGTTGCTTGTTTCTCTTCCAACTGTACAGACCCGGTTTTTTAATTATCTAAGTTATTTTCCCACACTTAATCAAAATGCGTTTGACACGGAGGTCTGCTTGTCAAACGCGGCCGTCTGAAGAAAAAGGACGACTCATAATGCGTCTTTTCATGGGGTGAAACCCATTCAATTTGTTCTCCCACCCTTCCCCCAGCCAGGGTCCTCCTGCTGCTTTTGCTGTCAAGCTGAGCGGAGTAGAAGAGAGGAAACCGGAAGTTGACAGTTCTACCTTCAAAATAAAATTGCTGTAATTGGAATATGTTAGGGTTTGCTCTAATACTCCAAGTCGATGTTTATTTTCGTTATACACTTGGTGTTCTAAACTTTATTTTGGAATGGTGGCAAAAATGGTCTAATCTTTGGTGCTGAATAAATAAAATGAAACAAGTTATATTGCTTTTAGATTATGACTATTAGAATTAAAGTCATCAGAAAATCAGTAAATGTTTATCTAACAAGTATGTCCTAAAGCTTTGTGGAAAATCCATCTAGTGGTTTGTGAGATATTTTGCTAACAAACAAACATGGTTGACTCCAACTTTTAATGCTACATTTTTAAGAAAAATATTGTGCTTGTTGTCACACTTGGGTTGTAAATGAACATCAGCTGTAAAATGAGGCTGCATATTATTATTATTATTATTATTATTATTATTATTATTATTATTATTATTGTTTGTGGTCAATTCACTCTGTGGCAGCCATCTTGAATTGGTTGGACTTTTTAAGGCAATCCATTGTTGAGATACATCTAAAGATTATTTCCTGAAAAAAGAAATAAAATCCATCAAGTGGTTCATGAAATAGTTGGCTAACAGACAGACAGAGTTGACTTCAGATAGTTAATAAACAAATTTAAACAGATGCTGCACTGAGAATATGTTGGAGTCTCAGCTACTGTCAGACCAAATTTTAGGTCGGTCAACAACATTAAAAAACATGCCAAAAATGAAAATGTAAATATTTGATAATGTTGTAGGGTCAGCTATTCCTTATTACACAACAAGAGACGTAAACATTGAAGAAAAACAAAACATTTATAAATAAAAGTAAACAGATCTTTGCAGCGCTACGAGATCGCCGCTAGAGGGCGCCTTAAATTTTATTTTCTCAACCTTAACCGGAAGTCCTTTTACAACGCGTCAGCTTGAATAGCTTCACAGTCCGAAACGTTAGTTTCTGTGTTATGACTTTAGGTACGAGATGTGTTTGTAGACTTCATAATGCGGCGTTACATTCGTGCACTGCTGTTGTGCACGGTGTTTGCCGTGTTCTCGGGTTTATATATGTACAGTAAGCTGTTCTACTCGGATGTTTCGGTTGGAGGAAACCGGGTTTTCATCCCACCGAGAAACGCTGGAGCCAGGCGAGGGTCCGCTGACAAAACGGTGCCCACAAACCCCCACTCGTACCACCATAGGTAGGTAGGACTGGGTTTCATGGTATGAAAAGTGGTGGTGTGTTATATAGTCCACTCAGTAAAAGCGGTAGAAAAACACATGCGCATGACGACCCTCACCCTAGTGTGTATCGGAATGTGAGCGAATCGGATATAAATTAGGTCGCGTAATTATGACGTAGTGCGGAATATTAAGCTCTGAAGCTGGTACAGCGGCAAAACCACTTAAAACTGTTTTTTAAGCCTTTGAAGATATTTTGAGGCGTGAACACCTGAAGCTAGAGTTAAAAGGAGATTAATATTGACTTATTTTCAGCCACCAGCAGAGGTCGCTGTTGCTGCAGACAAAACCCATTTCTTTCTTAAAATAACTAGGAAGTAACTAAGAAGGAGACTTCTTTTAGCATCTCATTTTCTTTCAAATTGTTTTTTCTTTGTTGGACCACAATGAAAATAAGCTTTATGCTTTATTGTGTTATCCATTTATGTTAATGCTATTGTATTCTATATGCAGTGCCATTTATACAACAAATAAAATGAATGAATGAGTTTTCATCTCATGTAAAGTTGTAAAAGCTATATTTTCTTTTTCAGTACTGTTACATAAACACATTACTGGGTCATTTTATGATTATCCTGTCCCTCAGGTACATCATGCGTCAGCGCAGCCAGGTAGAAGCTGCAGGGACCGGCGTTCAGAGCACGCCCCAGCCTCCCGTCATGCACCTGGCTGTGGTGGCTTGTGGAGAGAGGCTGCAGGAGACGCTCACCATGATCAAATCGGCCGTGCTTTTCAGCATTGGCCACCTCCACCTGCACATCTTTGCTGAAGACCAGCTGCACGCCAACTTCACGGAAACCGTGAGAATTCATGCAGTTCAGAGTTCTTCATGTGCTTCATTTTATATTTTCAGCAAAGCATGCAATTCTTTCACTGGTGGAATAGTTCCCTGTTATATGTGTTGCAGCTGGAGTCGTGGCCTGGTTTTGTTCGCTGTAAGTACAACTACACCGTATACTCCATCAGCTTCCCCAGTGAGAATGCAGCTGAGTGGAAGAAACTTTTCAAACCCTGTGCCTCTCAGAGACTCTTCTTACCTGTAAGTAGCTTATAAAGAAGAAAACATCTTGTCATAATAGCATCCAAATATTTTATTCTCTAAAAATTAATATTTGTCTCTGCTTTCTGCAGCTGATCCTAAAGGTTGTCGACTCCATCATATACGTGGACTCAGACATCCTCTTCCTGCAGCCCGTTGACCATTTATGGGCCTTCCTGTCCCAGTTGGACCCTTCTCAGCTGGCTGCTATGTCCCCAGAGCACGAGGAGCCCCGCATCGCCTGGTACAGCCGCTTCGCCCGGCACCCGTTCTACGGCAGGACGGGCATCAACTCGGGCGTCATGCTTATGAACATGACGAGGATGAGGAGCACCTTCTTCAAGGTGGGGACTCAGGTGTTTGAATGTCATGCAATACCCGTTTTCTACCACAAGGTGTCCTCCTGCTGCTGCGGTGGAACTTGCTGAAATAGTTTGGGTCTCTGCAGAACGACATGACAGCTGTGGGGCTGCGCTGGGAGGAGCTGCTGATGCCTCTGCTCCAGAAATACAAACTGAATATAACGTGGGGGGACCAGGACCTCCTAAATATCATCTTCCACCATAACCCTGGTAAAGATGCTCTCCTTGAAAATTTGCCCGCTGCGCACCAGATTCGGCTGAAGCGGTTAACCGTTTTGTAAATGTCACTTTCAGAGCTCCTGCTGGAGTTTCCATGCAAGTGGAACTATCGCCCGGATCACTGCATCTATGGGAGCAACTGCGCCTCGGCTGAGGAGGACGGCGTCTACGTTCTGCACGGAAACAGAGGCGTTTACCACGACGCTAAACAGCCAGCGTTTAGGGCTGTTTATGAGGCCATTAAACAGGTTGGTGGGTTTGTAGACGGATGTTTTTTAACCAAAACACGCTTCACAAAAAAATTGACTTTAGTCAGATTTTAGGAACAGAAAGATGGCAGTTGATCTAAAATCTAATTCCTTCTGATTGAAAACTGTTTTATCATAAAAACGTTTTTGTTACAATTTCATTTTCCAACAGCGAGCCAAAATGAGCAGCCTCCCGTGCGCATCAAAGTAAAAAAAAAAAAAAAAAAGAAAACGTGACAATTCCTCCCAAAGTCTTGTGGGTGTAATTTAGCCCGTTGCTAACCCCGGCGACCCAGCTGCCGTCGCCGCTCGGCCCTCCTGGATGAGGCTCTGGATTGCTGCTGACCCCTGAAGGAGCAGCGGTGCTTTAGACGTCAGATTGTCTCCACAGGACGACACAAATCTCCACCTTTTCGGGCAGATAGTCAGAGCGAAAGCTAATTTTCCCCACGAGGACGTTTACGGGTTGCTTACCCGCGGTTTAACCACATCGACGAGTCGAGCGGAATTTACTTAATGAGGCCATCAACACCGAGAGTCTCGTTGCTTTGCTGTTGAACGTAGATCAGCTTGATGGCTCATCCATGGCCTACAGTTAAAACAATGGCTTTATAGAACAGGATCAATGCTATTACTAGAAAATAACCTGGGGTGATGTACGCGTGGACCCCTCCCCTCCCCTTAGTTTACTATAAGAATACAAGCAGATGGGGTCATTTTCTGAGTGGGTAATAAGTTTGACCTGTTTCAGTTTGTTCAACTATAATTGGACTTAAATAAATTGATACTCAGGGTTGTTTTCGATGAGAAACTAGTGAGTAGTTGATGGGAATTCTGGCTCTTTTACAGAATTATTTGGTTCAGATCGACCAAAAGCTTTTCAACACAGAGTTTTCTTCTGAGCTCCCATCACTCGCTGCCTTTTCTCTGCTCCGCTTGTAGCCTCAGGGTCCATTTCTTTTCAGTCAGCTGCCATATGACCCCGCTGAAAGTCATAATAAGCAGCTAAAGGAGGAGTTTTCCTGTTTATATGGGGAGGGGGGGGGGTTCTGGCAGGACAGGGTGTCATCTTAAATCAGATATGTTCCAGAGATCAAAGTTAATTACATCATTAACAGACAACTGCAAAAAATACAGAATGAGTAATTCATCAGGTTCTGCAGGTCAAAACAGTCTGAGGTTAATATTCAGTGTTTCCCTTAGCATTGTACCAGGAGGGCAGCCCACCCCCTAAACCCCCCCATCTATAAAGCTTAGGGGTCGTATTAACTGTGAGAATATATTTTGACCATTTTTTTCCAAAATGTACCACAGTAAGTTTTGATATTTTCTTGTATATAGCTGAAATGTGGCCAATTTTACATTTAATTGGCTTCACTACACTTACATTCCAGATAATTGTTTATGAAATATTTGGTATTAAAGTGAGAGAGAGATAAGACTCAACTAATGCTGATTAAATGACCCATCTGAAAAGGGGGTGTCTGGAGATACAAAATTAGAAATAGCCTTTATTGTCCCGCCGAGGGGAAATTCTGGTGTCACAGCAGAGTTGCACCATCTATCATTCAAAATTGCTTATAACTCAAAAACTATTCTACGTAGGAGCTTTTTTTTTTTTTTGGTTGTTTAGCTCTGAGGAAGGGCTGTCAATCGGGCACACCAATAAGCACCCCCACCCCCGGACCCCCACTCAAAACAATAAATCTGTTCTGGTGCATTGTTGCTACACGTACCTTCGGGGGTCATATATCCTACTAGTTTAATAAATACTTTTTATGTTTCTGCTGTCAGTCATCGCTCTGTGTTCAGAAGCCCCTCCCCCCACGCCCTGATTTAACACGTCATGTGCTTGAAGTGGGCGTCCAATATTTGTAATTTTCTTACAATTTTTTTCTTTCTAAATGGGTAAAAGACATGAAACTGAGATTAAGAGAAGCTGTTTAGTTAAAGTAAATTCCCTCTAAAATGCTGAAACAGAACCTCAAACTCATTTTCTTGTACCCCCCCCAAAAAAAAATTTTTACTGATTGCTTTGATCAAATGCATTTCTAATCACTGCAAATCTGTAGCTGTTTCTCATCTTCTCTTAAATCCTGAGTTAATATTTGACTTAGGTTGAGTTTCTCTGCGTAGTTTTCTAACTTTGATCATTATTCCATCGAGTAATATTCCTGATGTAAGACATAGAAGCTCTACCAGCAGGACTCCTCTCTGTCTGTGTCTCGGACTCCGCCCCCCTCTCTCTGTTGGGGTGGAAAGAAGCCGAGCCCGAAAAGCAGCTGTTAATTTTTACAGCCGGCGCATTTAGAGCTTGAATCTGCACGCGAGCGTTACCGTCAGCAGCACCAAATCAATACAACAACTGTAAATGCAGCTTTATGAGCAGTGGGGTGTGTGTGTCTGCTCGTAAAAAGCACTATTCTCTTTGTGACGCTGGATCACGGAGCCGCCCGCCAAGCAAATGAGCTGGCATAAAAATGTTAATCCCCCTTTGATTTCCTCTGAGCGTTGTAAAGGCCCCTTCATTACTGGGAAGACCTCTCGGGTTATTACTGCACCCTATAAGCCTATAGCTTTAAACGCACTCCAACACTGCAGAGCACTTTATGTTTAGCCTCGCAGATTCTTCGTCCCCACAGGACCCCCCAGCTCCCCTTACTGGGTTGGGTTTTTTCCATTTATTAGTCGTCAAAGTTGAAGAAACCCTACAAACCTCACCATGAATCTAACAAACCTTTTGTTTTGTTCCAGTATTCTTTTGGCACCGACCCCGTCGCTTCTTTGTTGCACCCTTTGGGGGAGGAGCTACAGAAGACGACGCACACCTACTGTGGCAAATCGCACGCGCTCCTCACTAAGCGACTTGCTCTCAGTTTAACAAACATCAGGAGAACCTCCACAAGCTAACTTTTTTAAAGTTTGAGCGGCAAAGTGAAGTAAACGTCAGCTGGGCTTTTTTTTTTTTTTTTTTTTTTTTTCAGAGCGTGCTACACAGAAAAGCGAGCAGCTACAGCTTGGTAAACAAGCTCGTACCTGACGAACTGACAGAACCGTTGATCCGTGCCACTTTGCTACAGAAGAAAACCACGGTTTGAGATTCTGCTCTGCCTCTTTGAAGCTCAATAAGCCAGCTGGGATTGTGTCAGTGTGAGACTAATAACCGCTCCGGAGGTGGATGACGTAAAAACCCTGAAACCTACACGAACCGGAACCATGTAGACACTGATGATGAACACAGAAGATATTTTTAGTTCATTTTAATACGAAATGTTTTTATTTTGAGAAAACCTCTTGTATTTTTTCATTCTTCTTGTCGTACCTTTGGTTACGGGCAGAAGAAAAGGTAGTTTCCATATTGGAGAAGTCTTTAAAACGCAATATGAAATGTTTTCCTCTTGGGGAAATTTGTGAAACTCTTATTAAAAGAGGTAAAAAAAAAAGGTCATAAAACTGGATAAAAGGCTTTCTGGAGGGCTCAGGTAGGAAGTATATTTTACAACGGGATCACTTTTTTAATATTTAGAATTATATCAAAAAAATATGGGTAAAATTTATTGTTTAGGGCGAAATATATAAAGTATCTTATTTGGCTGTGATAGTTGGTGGTCGGCTTTTAAATGTCTGTTTTTTGTGACACTGCAACTCAAAAGTTGATTGAATTGAAACTTTCGCAGAGAGTTGTTGTTTTTTTAATCAAAAAAAATTTAATCAAAACAAAACTTTACACAGAACAGCTCAGAGATCCGTTTCAAACACCTCTTTAAGCTGCTTCTGCTCATAGATCATCTATGGAGTCGCCCACGTTTCTCAAGGATGTGAAGAAATGCTGAACCAAACCAAAGGAGTTGATGTTGAGCACATAAAATGTTTTTTTTTCCCTCCACAAACTGCTGACAAATTAGTTTATCCTGTATATATTAACTGACAGGTGCTGACTGTGTGAATAAGTTCACTTCTGATACCAAAGATTTAATATGATTGTTTCCACACCACTGAATGTTGATTTGCGATGGTTGTTGTGTATGTTGCAGTACTACTGAACTTCTTTGTGTTTTTTTTATAATAAAGCTCATTTCAAGTTTGTAGATTTTTGCACAGTATCTTTTAACCACCAGAGGGCAGAAAATTTTCATTGTTTAGGAACAGAAAGTTTGAAAAGAAACAGTCCAAAACTCCAAGTTTCTTTTATTGTTCCAATAATGCGTAATAAAATATGTTTTTATTGCTTTTAAAGATCTACTTTCAAGATTGATGCCATGTTTCTAACACCTTTGTTGACAGATCAGTGGATTTTCCAATAATCTATGACAAGGCGAGCCCATACAATGCTGCTCCCGCCTCAGCTGAGGCGCTCATAAAGCGTAAGTTATGGACCAATAACAGCCCTGTAGGTGCCCGTCTTTGCCATTGATTAAAAGCGATGAGTTTATGCTTATTCCCATTAAGGTGGGGCATACAGTTGTCCATTCCCAGCTCCAGAGGTGGTTTGATTTATTACACTATAAACATCCTTCATTCATCACTATATATCCATATGAGAGCTTATCAATTACCTTTATTGACCTGAAGCAACATGTAACATCCCAGCTCCTTAGGGACGGGGCAGCAGAGGCTTGAATCGAGCCCGGCGCTGACAGTTCATCTCCCAAGGTTTAATTTTCCAGAAACTCTTAGAGTTTTATATCGTGATAAATTACCCACGATTGTATTTCTTTTCTGTCATCTTTCGTGCCGTCTAAAATAAATACGTGACCTCCAGCTTTCAGAGAGGGTCGAGTGGAAGATGCTTGAAAAATGGGGACGTTGTATGGTTATTGAATATAGGTGTGTGTGTGGTGGTGGACAAAGAGAGAAATAATAGGGAAGAAAATCCAAGTAAGGTTGGCCATTTTTGGCCATTGTTGCTGAGGAGCAGATATGAGCGATTTCAGGGAGGACAGAGGGGTGGCTGATGGAGTGGGTTCGGGGATGAAAGGGAAAAAAATGGCTGTCATCGTCGATACGGCAATTAGGGTACTTTGTGGCGTCGGAGCTCGATCTTTTGGAGGCTGCCTGAAAACAGAGTTGAACCTCCAAATGGGATCATCAAAAGAGGGAGAAACAGACGGCTTTTAGAGAAAACAAACATGTAATGTGTTCTTTGATGACACGGTGTAAATCAGCACTAATGTAACAGTGCCATTCACGCTACGAAGCCCCCACCGGGCAAAGCAAAAGACCCTTTTTTAGAGAAGCCTATTCTCTCCTGAGTGTGGCGTGATCAGGCTGCTTTTAATATTCAAGGTTAAAATGTGGCCATCATTGCTAAGTAATAAGAAGAAACAGCATTGTCACATTAAATCCTGAACCAAAATGGATCATGTGGCACTGCTAATTGGGCAAAAAAAGCCTGCTAATTAGGAGACAGTTTAATGGAAGGTTATTTATTTAAACCAGAATTCTGCTGTGTTAAAACAACTCCATTCCTTAAAATGTCACAGATTTCTTTTCTGCGTGTGATTAACGTAACAACATATCTGATGCTTATATAATAAAATATAAAATAATGTTTGCATGAAAGGCTATACTTTGAGATTGCAGCTTTTTTAAAACGAGAGAAATTAGTTTTGGATTTGTCCTTTTGCTCCTCCTCCTTCCTGATTTTCAACACTGGAAATATCCACGTAATAAATCTACTGCAGGTGAGATACTAATTACTGCTAACAACTCCACAGAACATCAAACATTCCAATAGGACACATTTTTTTAGAATGCTTAAAAGAAATGCAATTTTTTTATTATGATAATGTGAAATTTCTAATAACATTTGAACACCTCAATTATAGAAGTTGGGAATAGAAAAAAAATATTTTTCAGCAGATAGGTGATAAACTCTTATTCACTATTATTTGGACAAATTACACTAAGATAAAACGGATCACGTGAAAGCACTTGTACACATAAGTCACGTGACCTTGCGATTAGCAACTGCTGAACATTAGCTGAGATTTCTGCACTTGGCGTTTTGGTAGGTATTGACTGAGTAAATGCTTACTTTATGAAAAATATAAGTATACTTTATACTTTATAAAAGTATATTATTTGAATGTACACTCACCGGCCACTTTATTAGGTACACCTGTCCAACTGCTCGTTAACACTTAATTTCTAATCAGCCAATCA
>JAUBOC010000063.1:11437846-11451463 GCA_032275365.1 Anablepsoides cearensis
TGCTTCATCCTCGCCGTGCAACAATAGATTTCCTATTACTGCCCCCTCCGTCGCTCCATCCCTCATCTGCGCCTGGCAATATCTACCCCGAGTGTGTTTTGATTCAGAGGAGACATCATGCTTCTCTCCCTCTCTGTGTGTGTGTGTGTGTGTGTGTGTGCAAACAAATGCCATAGAAACATGCATGCGTTTGTGTGAAAGCATCGTGTGTGTGTGTGTGTGTGTGTGTGTGTGCATGTGTTTTGGGGACGCTTTATTATAAGCTTAATGCTTATCTTCTCCTTTCTCCACTTTTTACTCTACTCCCCCCTCCACACACACACACATGCACACACACATCCTCTCTCTCCTTCCCTTGTGGGCTTTTCAATTAGGTAATTACAGTGGCAGTGAATAGAGCCTGTCTGGACACTGGCGCTCTATTGTAGAGGCACCTGTCCCCCCATAGACAGCAATTACCTGCCAGGCTGGAGGCAAGTTGGAGGCCATTGTCTGTGTACAGACACTCGAGTGTGTCTGCGAGTGTGTAACGCCGCGACACGTCCGTATGTCTCTGCACTGTCTGTGTGCGAACGTTTGCATCCGCACAGGTCTGTTTGTGCACACACTCCTTTTGGCTCTGAAGGGTCCATTGTGTGGTCGTAAAAAGACGCCTAATATATTTATATCTGGCAATAAAGGAAGTTTGGGATGTAATTTTATCGTAGTTCATGCTTACCAAGTCAACACCAGCCCTTCTTTAATTATAAATATTGCCCGAACACCGGGGAGGCATCAAGGGGAGTTTGTGATCAACGTGCGGTGGGAGGTCAGCAGCAACGTTTTGCCTGCAGGGCGTATAAGAGCTCCAATAACGCCTACGAGCAGCACATTTATGGCAAACATTGTCGCCATTTTCAGCAAATCTGTGTTTCCTTTCCGTCTCAGCAGGAGTTGAGTAGAAATCCATAGATGGTAAATTTAATTCTAATATTCTAATAATTGTAGGAATATGAAATCTCAACGCTTCTGGGTATTTTGTGGCAATAGGGCATGATGTTAAAGGGATATTTTGGACACCTTGAAGTGGGATTTTGTGAAAAATAATGTTTCACCAGTTCTGAAGCTTTTGAATAACCTCACTTTGGAAAAATATAGTTTCAATCCGACAGGGACACTTTAAGATCTAAGTAGATAGTAGCTTGGCTCTGCAAATTATGCAATATTTTCAAAAAGAAATCAAAAATCAAGCAGTTGAAGCTAGCTGTAGCACTTCCAGTATAGCCTGGTACACTGGTACATAAATATGCTTATGCTTAGATTTACATTTGCAATGGATCAGCTTAGACAGTTTATTTAATGTATTTATTTTTGTGTTGAAAATTGGCGTATTTTCCTTCTGTCATGTTTAAATTAAAATTGCTTTAAAAACTACAGTACACATTAAAGTGCCTGTGACATGCATATTCTTCAAATACAAAAGGTCAAAGAAAACATCTTTATATTTAAGATAATTGGAATAATACACACAATTTTACCCATTTTGCCCCTTAACTGGCACATTTTCTTTTGAACTTGACTCAGCCGAAGTGAAACAGGAAGTAACATCAAAGGGGACTTCTTTAACAAAGAAAACTCTCTGGTTTTTGTTTAATACTATTTGAACGCTGACTCTCTCTGATAGTGACTCAAAATAATCTTAAGAAAGAAAGAAGATTTTTCTCTACGGAATGTGTTGTTGGCTGTTGTAGCATTACTCTCTTCACATGCAGACATTCCCCTTTGACATCACTTCCTGTTACAGACAAATATCTCAACAACTGTTCATCTCAGCGGCATGAAATTTATTTTACAATATTTTATCAATGTCATCTTTTCAAAAATGCATTCATAGTATTATAAGAATTTGACGTCACAGGCACTTTAAGCTCTGTTGTCAAAAGTTAAAGCAGCTCAGGTTCACAGGCAAACAAAGGCCGATGAAATGATTGACTTTGCTCTTCTTCAGGCAACAATAGTACATGTAATGTAAGAGTAATTCTGTGAAATTAAAGTCTGATTTAAACAAGCTATTTAGCAATAAAAAAAGAAACATTTTACAGCAAATTACACCACCGGCTACCTGTTGTTCACTCAGGCAGCAGAGGTGCATTTGTCCAAATGACACCCTGGTGAATCCTGTGCTGCTGTGTTGCTCCCCGGTGTGTTAATTTACGCCTGGGTCCATTTTCCAGTGAGCACCTATTGATCTGCCTGGACACACATGTGAGCCTCTAAAGCTCTTTTAAGACAAAGGAAAAACGTCTGCTTACAAATTGATGGAAGGGTAGCAGTGCATATGTGTGTGTGTTTGTGTGTGTGGATTGTTTCACACCATGTAATTCTCAAGCCTTTCAAGGTGGCAAAACACACGAGCAACATCCTATCCCATCTGTTCCCATGACAGTAAGGATCTATTCTGCTAATTAAAGCCTTTTTACTTCCTCGTTATGTTTTGTGATGTGATGCACAGGTTAAAGTGAGCATTTCCATTAGTGCGTACGCAGAAACACATCGGCACGCATCGCAATTTGTAACCTACTAAGTGGAAACTCTAAATCCTTCATTGTCTTTAAATGTGTTTGCCGAAGTATTATTTCTCCAGGTTAAAAGCAGCGGAGTGTTAAGATTTACTGTCGTATGCGTTCCGTCACTGATGGCTTTGTTGTTAAATGAAGTCATCGAGCAAAACTCTTGGCGAAGTTCCAAGCTGCTGTGAACAAATGCGGGTTTATCAGCGTTGCTTATCGAGCTCAGCTCTCCAGCTGCTCCGAGTTGAGAGGATGTGAGACAGGATATGAGGCTGATTGTTCGGCTCAGCCACCGATAGCATCACCGAGGACTAACAAGGCATCCTAATGCAAGATCATCTCTGATGGAAATAATTAGAGAATACTCATAATTACGTCCCTCAGTGATGGATTCACACTGTCTGAAGGTGGAGGGAAGGGAAAACAAGACGGGAAATAAAAGGTCAAGATGAAACGTCAATGTAGAGACAAAAGAGCTCCTACTTTTCTCTGTATGCTTGTCTTGATCTTTGTATGTTTTGTTTTACAGAATGTAAAAAAATCACTCAAAAGAATGGGATAAATTGTGCAGAAATTAAAAATAAAAAATATTTCAGAACAATTTCAACATATAGAGATCATTTCAATTAAGGTATTTTAACTATTG
This sequence comes from Anablepsoides cearensis, assembly GCA_032275365.1. Taxonomy (NCBI): domain Eukaryota; kingdom Metazoa; phylum Chordata; class Actinopteri; order Cyprinodontiformes; family Rivulidae; genus Anablepsoides; species Anablepsoides cearensis. The sequence continues at coordinate 11,441,042 of JAUBOC010000063.1, forward strand.
AGATACTACTGTAAGTGGAAAATAGAGAATGAATGTTCACATTATTAAAGACGGAGGTATTTGTTTGTTGGCTAAAGGTTTTAATAAGTCTGTAAGAACTTTTTGTCAGGATTTTCAACAATCGATGGATTACCTGCTGTATAGTGAGCTTCCCATTGCTGTGTTTGTTCTGATCGTTTTCTAGCTGATGGACCTTCTCTGGTCACTGTAAGCTATAATGTGCCATGTCCAATTTTTAGGGATGTGCAATTTATCAGCACACATGGTGTCACATTGGTATCAGCTAATCTTTTAGAATATTGTTCTGTAAAATAAAACTGGGATGATGTTAACATCTAATATTGATTTCCCACTTTTTGCCACTTGTTGGGGTGTAGATGGTTGGTCGAGGGATATCTGTTTGATCATGATAATGACGCTGCACTGTGGTGGATTCTTACAAATTCAGTTTCTGCTCTGTTATATTTTTATTATATTACACCCATGTCACATTAGCTAGGTAATTATGCTCATAAAGAGATATCGCTACAAAAATGGCTTTGAATATGTCTGAATGGGTTGTATTGTTTTTTTTTTTATAAAAAACATCAGAAGACTTGTTGGTTTGTTCTGCTTAGTTGCACAGTTCACTGTGTGATTTATTCTTAGTGTATTTTTCTGTCTATGTTTTCAGTTTTAGATTTCTTTGACATTTGTGTTTTTCTGTTAACCTGGCAACTAAGTTCTATACCTACAGTAATTCCATAAGTTTCCCTTACCCTTGCTTTAACACACACCTGCCAGTCATCTGCAATCATACAAGCTGCACTCAATCAACCCACTTATAATCTTGTTAGCCCACATGTTCAGTTGCACACTTTTATTTGGAAATTATTATCTTTTTTTTTGTTTGCTAGCAAACCCCCCATGTATCTGCCTGCTGCTTAGTTCCAAAACAATCACTAATACAATCATCAAAATAAGCCTTAAATTGTGCGTACAATTTTAAATAAAAACTAAAGTACTGCTGCTTACTAACTGTGTATCTTTACTCAACAAAGCAGCTGAAAATACATGTTTTTTTAAATGACTAAAATGTCAAAGTACCCAAGGCTGAAGTGGAAACAGAAAAAGTCGTTTTAAAAAAATGCTGATTAATGCTAAGCATTTCTGTCTTCCTGTGACGCACATATTTTTCCTTTGTACATGACACACAACGGATGACAGCTGAAATAGTGTTCACTTGCACAGGATTCTTCTTTTTAAGTTTACACTCAATCAGAAAAAAGTAAAGCACCATGAAAACAGCTTAAGTTGATTTATGATTAGAAGTTGCTGGCGTGCAGAAGCAAAATCTCAACTTTGTCATTTGGAGTCATGGCATCTTCTGCCAGCTGTACCTCTCAAAACATGAGTGTCTTTTAGAGCCAAAATGTTAATTAAGTCATAAACCGAATCTAACTAAAGAAAGAAAAAGTCAGCAGCCCATTTCTGCGATCAGCCTGGGAGAAATGAAGTTCTCTGAAAGAGGAGGAGTCCATCCATCTTAAGGAACATTAGGCTGATGGCTGAACTCTGTCCAACCCTGTTCCACACATTTATAGGGAGGATTGCACTGGATGTTAAATTAATTTTGCGTTTCAAGTTATTAAGCTCCTAATTAATGAGCCTTTTGAACATGGAATCATTCCCGCGGACAACCAGAGCGTTGAGGGCATCATCCGAGCTGCAGCGTGAAAAGATTGAGAAGTAATGAAACTGTACATGACCTTGACTACAACAGGCAGGCTTCAGCTTGCTGACTTACATAAGCTGTGGGCTCTGAGGACTTCACTGAACTCACAGATCAAAGTAAGGTGTGTCTGAGCAGATGAAATGCTCTCGGTGTTTTTACCTCAGTAGGAAGATCCAGTAGCTGATCCTACTTCACAGCTACTTGAAGAAGATATGTTATAAAGTCTCAAGAGGGGCACATTTATAACCACAATGTACCAACTGACATGTTTATCCAATATGGATAAATAGTATTTCTTAGCAAAAACCTGCTTTAAACAAATCTGAAGTTTGAACTACTGATTTTTGCTCAGACAATATCTAGTCATAAAATGACTCATTAATTGGATTTGAAGGTATAATTCTCGATTATTGCTCTATTCCATATATGTTAAAAGTTAGAAACAACACAAACTGTAGCAGCTTCATTTAATCAGTTTACTGCACTTTAGCACTGTGGCCATACTTTTTAAATAATAAATTCATATTATAAATCAAAAAATTGCCACAAATATATTATCAAACAACTTATTGGCACATTTGGCCTAACTACTGAAAGCATAGATATAATATGAAACATATAAAAATATACAGGTGTATAAAACATAAAATTAGAATCTTTGGAGAAAAAATGACAATTTATCACCTTAATGTTTAAAATGCTCAATTAACAGACTTGAGTGATCCAAACAGGTATAGTAGCTTGCTTGAATATACAGCCCCGCTTCTAATTGTGCCAAGTTGGAGCTCTCACAGGGAGCGAGTCTGCTCCAAAACAAAGAAAGATTAATAATGAAATGATGAGACATGAACTATCAGAGGATGATGCTCTGGGAGGGGAAGCTATGATTTAAAGATCTGGACAAGCTAAGCCTTAATCATTTTATCTGATTGCTGTTTGAAGTCATGAATCTCAATTAGCAAGCCTCAGGATCTTTTTGGCAGTTATGCACCGAGTCCATCACCATGATTAGATGTTGGCTGCTTGTCAGGCAGAGTTAATATGCTGCTTAAACTGATATATTGTAATCAGAGCACAAAAAAATAAACAATACAAGTTGTAACGTTTAAAACTTAGATTTGCGTTTTGATTTAGCTTTCTTTTTGCTGTTTTGGAAAAGTATTTTTTCCATGCATAACCTTGCTGTTATCCACTATTTCCACAGCTTTTTAAATTCTTTCTGCTTCGACTTTGATTACCAAGAAACAATTTTTTTTTGCCCATGTTCTCTACAACCAGTTTGGTTAAATTATCTGATTTGTCAGACGGTGGAATGAAAGAAGCCGACAAATCATATTAATGCCCAGTTTGATGTATTGCCGGGCTGTAGGATTAGCACCAGCAAAACCTTGCTTTCTTCAACTATAAAATCCAGGATTACCTGGTCTGTTTTTATTCAACATTTTTACAATCTTTTTTTTGAATTATTCACATTCTGATCTCTTATTTTTGCTCACCAGATGCACACAATTTCAGTGCCTCTTTGACATCACCTGAGGTAATTCTGAAGGAATGCTAATCTGTGATTCAGTTTGATAATATGTGTATGAAATATTCAGACTTCTCTCCATCGCTCGGCATTGATTTTAGCATCCTGTGAGCGGGCTCTTTGTGGCAGCATGTGCCTGATATTGGCAGAAACTCTGGGGAGGTGTGTGTGTGTGTGTGTGAGTCTGTGAGTGGGTATATGACATGGGGGAATTGCTCAGACGAGTATCCTACTTGACAGTTGCTCGCTGCCATCCGATGCCTCTCACCTGAGGCACAGGCACTGACATCCTTCAAAAACCATCTGCCTGTCGCTCACTCCTAATTGATTTGTCCTTGGATAGAGGTGTCTGAAAGTGCTTTGGGGGAGAAAATGCATTTTGACAAATGCTCGATGCAAGACCATGTACTAAACACAAAACAGGGCGGGGCCTTGACTGGGATCATGCTTTCAGTGCCTCGAGGTGAATTAGCCATGTGATGAGATGAATTGTTTGAACAAAGCAGGGGAAGGTGAATGGTAAGAGATTTGAGTGGGGATTTAGTTAGTCTTTAGCTTAAAAAAGAGCAAAGGACTGCTTGTTTTCTCTGATAATCCTTATATAATTAAACAGGTCATTTTTAAAGTGATGTTCTGTCAAATAGAAATCAACAGTCAAATATACTATTAGCTATGACATTGAGCATAGAGCATGGAGTATGGAGAAGAAGACCAGAGTCTTTTTTCAGGCTAGGCTTGCCAGTTGAGGGTTTGTTGTGGAAAGTTTTAAAATGAACTAATTCAGCCTTTTTTCACCAGTTTGCTGCTCTTGATAAAGCTGTTAAACTAAAAAAAACCCACAATAAACGAACCCTTGATTCACTAGCTGTTAGCCGAGTCAAGCCATTTTGCTTTTTTCTTCATCCTCTGTGCTTAATGACGGGTGTCAAAGTTGATAACTGCCTTAACAGAACATTATTTTAAAAAAATGATTAGACTACAACTTTAACTAAGCCAGCACTTTTCAGGCTTGAGGACGATGTGCATAAATAGAAAAAAAGAAAAAGCAGGAAGTGACCTCTTTGAATGGTGAGTACGGCTTTGGAAACTTACCACCATGCCCGAAGCACTGAAGTGAATACATTGTCTTTTTCTGACACAACAAGCGTCGTGTTTCTTTTTCTCCAGTATGACCATGAAGGCAGTAATGAATGCAGGAAGTGAGAAATTATTCAAAAAACTAAATCGCTGGGAGACAGAATGCTGTTGCCTTTGGTTTGAGTTCAGTCATCACAAGGGGATTACTGAGGAGCTGTATCTCCCTCTTTATGCATAGTAATTGCAAACCTTTTTGCCCCACCTCCAAAATATATCTCAGTAGTATTCAAGAAGCAAAAAATAAAATGAATAAATTAAAAATTAAGAATAAAAGCATTATAAAGCCTTGTCAGGTGGCGTTGATAGTCAAAACTTCCAAGGCTGCTTCAGTCATAGGAAATTCATAGACCTGTTAGTTATTCATCTTGTCACATGGCTTACAACACATGATCCATCATTGTCAAGACAATCAAAAATACGGAGGCTTTCCAATATTTATATGTTGGTTTCATCACACTCCAATTCAATGATATAAGCACAAAAAGAACGATAGTTTGGGTAATAATAAACAAACGGTGACCTCTAATATGAGGATATGAAATCTACAAAAAGGCAGCTTCTGCTTCTGCATTCTGTTCTCCTCATTACCATATACAGTAGCTTCTAGTGAGTGCAACCCCCCCACCACCACCAATTTCCCACAACTTGGGCGAAGACTTCCAACTACCAGCAGTAATTGGTGTGGTTCAGAGTATCTATTCCCTGGTGTTTATACAAGACAAGAAATGCATCTAATGTATTTATGTTAGAAAAGGTTAAATGCCTAAATGCTTTTAGCTTAAATTTAGTAAGTTGTGGCATCTATGTTGTTATTATTATTTTTTAAGTTTCGGTCATTTTTTAATTTTCCATTTACGAAACAGCACAAAACACAGAACAATGAAAACAAAACCGAATAATACAGAGAATAATACACAATCTTTAAAATCCTGTCAATGTCAAAAAAACAAGGTATAGACCGGAAAAAAGTGTAAGTAGAAGCCTAAGCTTTTTTATATCTTTACTTTTTATTCATACATTATCAAAAATCAAACCAACATCTTTCCTATAAAAGAAAGTAACCAAAGAAATTCAAACCAAATTTGTAACAAAGCTCTAGCAGCAGCAACAATCAATCAAAACTTGGTATATTTATATAGTTTTTATACATTATTTTAAATTTAGTTAGTGAAAAACACAGTTTTAACTCTTCACAACAGTTATTCCAAACACAAATCCCTCGAACAGAGGTGCAATTATTTTTAATATTTGTCCTAACCTTTGATTTTTTTTTTAAATAAATCTTTCTTTCTTAATTCATAGTTTGTTTCTTTAATTCCAAACCACTTCTGTATACGAGGAAGGACTTTAGTATAAGCGTTGTACATTGTCAATGCTGTTCTAAGCTTTACTATATCATAAAATTCCAAAGTATGCAATGTGAGAAATATGTTGTTAGTTGGATGACAATAATCTGATGCATTTATAATTTGTATAGCTTTCTTCTGAAGCATTTAAATAGGTTTTGTGTTGGTTTTATAGAGAATTCCCCAAATCTCCACACAATCAAAATTGACTTAGTTATAGCCATTTCTGTGTTTCTTGAGGCTAGTTGGGTGTGGCAGCCATCTTTAATTAGGTTAACTCCAAAGATTTAAAGTCGTAGATATACATCTAATATTTATGTTTTGCAAGTTTGATAAACATCTGTTCAGTGACAGATATTTTGGAATCAGTAACTCACCTGCATGCAGTAAATATTCCTGTTATAAGGGTATCTCTTTAGTACTCCAGAACCCACTACTTTTACATTGCAACAATAATCATCTGGCTGTTTAACAACATATTCTAAGGCACTTTGTTTTCCAAATGATGTGTCCCTGCAAAAATCCCACCCTTAGTCTGCCCAATTAAGCCAAGTTGTCCCATGGCAATTTGGTGATAACACACGGCAGCGTAAAAATGCAGCTTTAACTATTTGATCGTACCTGAGATCGCTTTGCTTTGCACCTAATAATGACATTCATATCTGTTGTGCCAATGCCTACAAGGATGTGGGCAACAGAAGGGATGATTAACCATTTGCATTTAAATGATGTGTTGACACACAATACAGACATACGGTTTCTGTGGTTCTGAGGGGGTGGGGGGTGCTTAAGGAGGTGGTCTAGCTTTCTCCCCAACAGTTTCCTCACATGTCCTTCCCCTATCAGTGATGAACGATTGAAGGATTCATAGTATTAGCTCAACTGCAGCTTATTGCTTTGTTAGCAGGCCTTAACACCCCGAGGACAACTTGCAGGTTAATATAAGGGAGATTTAGGAAGGTGAATGGGTGGATTACATGATTATGGAAAGGCCTGCAGGGAAGCACTGGTGTCAGGAGACACAACAAACAAGAAACAACCTAAAAATAAACTAAGATCTCGAACAAAAGGAGCAAACTAGGGCTTTGGATATGGGGTGTAAAGAAAAAAGAATACAGTGAATTCTATGATTACATGTTAAACATTTAAGCATTGAGTTACTCTCAGATGATTTTATGTTTCAGTGTTTTCTTTATATTTTTGTAAAATGTGAAAAAATCATAGATTGACCTGACATAAAAGTGCAGCGAGCACAAACGCTTTAGTTGGCATACCTCAGGTCAATAAAGCTTTAGTGAACGGTGTACTGCCTGGACCGTACTCCCAGAAGACTTGTTTTGTGTGCTCCCAGAGGTAGACGCTTTTCAAACCGGCTAAAACTCGCTCTCAGTGATTACCGCTGTTTGCCGACGCTAACCCGACCCCTTCTGCTGCTGCAGGATCATTAAATACCTGCCTGTCCGTCCACTCGTCTGCCTGCCTACAAAACCATCTAGGAATCTTCCACCCAGCTTCGTGGCCTTTGAAGTAAAAGCCTTATTACCAACACCTCCACTGTCCTAAGTTTGGACCTAACCTTTCATCTGTAGCACAAAGCTCAAGGGTACATACAGATAGACTGCCTCCGTTTGAGAAACTTGTCATTCCATCTCCTTTGAGTTTTCCCACAGGCGATGAAGATCAATCCCTAAAAAGCAGCAGTTTTTTTTTCCTGCTCCTGTAGAGCCATTGCGAGGGTCATGTGCATAATTTGATAAAGATGAACATTTTATTCAGCATATTAAAACATGGGGATGTTTTGGTGATGAGGACCTTCTGTGACGGATCAGTTTTGATATGACAAGTTTAACACAACAAGCTCATTAGAAGTTGTGTGCAAGACTTGGTGCAGATTTAACTCAGTTGGTTCTGCAAACGCATAGTATACCTGTTTCTGCTGATGTTTAGGTATGTACCAGCCTTACCGCCAATATCTAGCTTTAATGCAGAATGTAGCACTGTAAATGAGAGGTAACTGTTTGGTATGATTGAAGATACCAATCATCACTTCCTCCTCTTTTTTACATCACACCAGTCCAGTTTACGTAGTATAATATTTTTTAAATGGGGGTGGAGGGTTGTTGTTATGTATTTTCCAGGCACATAGTTAAATTCTATACCACAATCAAGTTATGAAAATGAAATCAATAATGCTCAATTAGGTCAAATGTTAGAGAAACAACACATGCACCATGATTCTCTATCACTTGCAACACCAGGCCCAGTGACTATTTTTGATGAAATGCCTCAAAGCAACATTACGATCACTGCGGGAAATAGGGCACAGTACACTTCTACAACAGGTGAAGTGCTTCAAACTGATTCCTGATTCATCAAGTGGAATGATTTGTGGAAAAGCAACCCATCTTTGGCTGGATCTTGAGCTCCATTAGTGCTGGCAGGAAATTGCTCAGATAAGCTTCTCATTATGGACACAATGAAATCTCTGTGGTTTTTAATTGTATTATCAGACTGGGGTTGCAGAAGTGAAGATAAGCCATGGCTTCATTCCTGCTAGAGCACTTAAATTGTCCTTTTTTGACTTTTGTTCCGTTCTTTTAGCTCAAATCAGCTCTCCTTGATGGCATCAATTATTTTACCACAACTCTGAAGATGGAGACATGATTCCAGGTCTTAAAATATCATTAATACATTGGAAATGGAAGGAGCCTTTAACCAAATTGTTCTCACGATGCTTAGGTTTAAAATGAACTTAAGTACCCCTGCAATTTATCACCATTACACTGCAGCCCATCATAAATACAGATTATTTGGTTTGATAAGTCCTTATTAGTTTTATTTTTCCGTGTTCATTTGTCAAAGCTTCACTGTGGAGGAAGGAAGCACCCTCTTGTTGTCTTGTTTTTGACTTTTATGTCCTTCAGGATGAGAATTTCATCACTATTATAACATCTAAATTATTATTGAACATACAGCTGCAAGATAAGAGGTGGTGTTTTCTTTGACAAAATCAAAGCTGCCTGCTTTGTGGGCGTTTGTTGTTTGTCTTTGTACAAGGACACGAGTTGTTTTTTTTACTTTTTTAATTAGCATGGTTTCTTAAAAGACAACATGTTCCAATGAGATCTGCCAAAAGAACAATTAGAGAGAACTTGTTTACGGAAAAGCAGATTTTTTGTTTTTAAAGTCCTGTACTTTGCTCTTGGGAGATTTAAAACCCCACAGAGCTGGTATTCTTAGCAAAGCTTTCTAAACCACTGAGCCCATCACAATGCCTTCAGTAAATCAGTAATAACTGAGCAAGATAAGGAGCATCAGCCAGATCGATAACTGAGAACATCACTGTTCAATCAGAGCCCTCATCTCACAGGATAAACTGTGGTTTAGATTGGCTGGGTTATGAAACCTGCTACTGTTGTAACTGCTTAAAGAAAAGACTACTCTTATAAAAAAGGGTTTAAAACATGATCGGTCTCCTTTAATTTTGCGACCACGTGATTGACCATATTTCCCTTCAATATATTATTTAGCTGCAAAGCCGGTTTATCTTTTCACATGTCTTTTTGCCTTTGTTGGGGTGGGTTGGCTTCAACTCCTCTCTCCACCTTGGTTCATTCAGAAATGACACCAAAGAGGCCAGTCTATGTTCCTGCTTGAAGTGTTTTGGGGCTGTAGAAGAACAGTTTTTTCCCCACACCACCATGCCCTTTCTCTGTATTCTGTTCCAATTATCTCAAGTGTTAAATCTTCACTGGAGCTGGAGTTCTGAATATTTTATGCCTCTCATTAGGCACAAGTTGAGCCACCTTTACAGGAAGACTCATGGCTCTGCATGACTTTTCACTTAAAAAGAGCAGCTCTTAGTGCTGTGTGGTTATAAGTTATCTTGAAAGACACCAGTGACACTGGATGATCTACAGAAACCCCCCATTGTCTCAAATCTGTCATGATGTGAATGTTCATTCAGCTTTCCAATGGTTTTCTGCATTAGCATTTTTTTGTACATCTTGCATACCTTGTGCTATTTTAGCCATTCTTATGTCAAAACGTTCAGCTCATTCAGGAAATGGGTGCCATGCCTTTTGGTTTTTGTACTTTTCAAGTATTTCCCTCATAAAAATACATTGAGTTCTGTTTAATTTCTTTAAAAATGTACATTGAAATGTCTTTTAGCATACTTGCTGCTTTTGCAACTTTGATTTTAGTTGTAACTATTTGCTACTTTTAGCTTTAAACTACTATTCTGCCACTCTTAGCCTGTAAAAGCTAAAGTAGCAGAACAGGCTAAGAGTACAACAGTAGTAGTAGAACAGTAGCTAAAATTAGCTAAATAACAGGTAAAAGAAAGAGAAATGGCTAAAAGCCTAAAGTAAAAAAAAGTTAGCTAAACAATAGCAAAACCTTTTTCTACTTTAGGCTTTTAGCAATTTCTCTTTCTTTACCCCGTTAGCTACTGTTTAGCTAATTTAAGTTACTGTTCTACTTCTTTTAGCTATAATTCTGTTACTTTAAGTTTTTTGTTAATGTTGTGTGTCATTTAAAGTGCCTGTGACATCAAATTTTTGTAATAAACATGAATGCATTATTGGAAAGATAACATTGATAACATGTTGCAAAACAAATTTCCCGTCGCTGAGATGAACGGTTGTTGAGATATTTGCATGTGAAGAAACAGGAAGTGATGTAAAAAGGGAATG
>JAUBOC010000063.1:11460283-11493370 GCA_032275365.1 Anablepsoides cearensis
GGGATTCCCCCAGATGAGCTGGCCCAAGTGGCTGGGGAGAGGGAAGTCTGGGTCTCTCTGCTTAGGCTGCTGTCCCCGCGACCCAATCCTGGATAAGCGGAAGACAACGGACGGACGGACGGACAAATTATTAGATATTTTACTTTCCTTTCCAAAACCTTGCAGTTATATCCATCTATCTTTATATGACAAATTAATATTCATTTATATTTCATAAATTATGTTATAATCAAGTGTTTCATTTGGGTATGAATACATTTTCTAATTTTATTCACATAATTTTACAATGGGAAATGCATCTCCCATTGTAGGACCCTGTGACAACTTCAATTACTCTGTAAGACTAAAATTTTGCATCATTCAAAGGATAAAAAATGTGCAGGTTTAGGGATTTGAAATTACTTTTTTATGTTCATATCCTCAAAGTTATTCTTTAAGCAAAGGCAGGATTGACATAAGAAGAGCAGTACTGCATTGATAGGATTCCTGGAACACCTTCAGACCTGTCATTACTGTTCCTGCTGAAATGAGCATCAAAGGACTGGAAGATCCCCCACAGTGACATTTAGAAATTTGCCATTCTACCGCTTTGATATTTCAAATGGTTCGAAGTTTAGACTTGCAGTCTTTGAAGACTCCTATTTTCAAGGGAATGTCAAAAATAATACAGGCTCTTTACAGAGGAGAGGATTTGCTTAACTTTTATCAAACAGATGTCTTGATGAAATGTGATTCTGTTTAACACAAGCTAGAGTCTGTCTTGCAACCCAAGTGCTAAAAAAAATAGTTTATCTTGTAACCTATGCTTGCATGTGTCAAGCTATCACAAAACAAAAAAATCAGGGCCCTTAAAACATGGATTTTCAGACATTTTCAATATGAATATTGGAATTAACTTGTCAAACCAAATGCCAAAAACTCAAATCGTATTTTTGCTGTCATTTTATCTAACTGTATTTGAGCGGTGAGGACGGTCAGAATTGTTTTAGAGTGCAATACCACTTACAACCAATAGAGTTACAAAAATATCCTGGTCTTAAATAATCTTTTTTTTTTCTTTCTTTAAATTAAAGGTCTATGCCATTCTTCAAAATTTCAGTTATGACTTAACATGTTTGTCCTTCAACCTGTTTTTTCAGGAAGCAAACAAGAATACAAACAATGGTGTTTCATGAGAGAATCAAGCAAAGATTTTATTGAAAACGAAAACAGTCATTGTTCGTTTTTATTTGTGCTCTCCAAAATGCTACAGGGCATTATTACAAAACATGTAATACATATAAAAGTATAAATAAACACCTTGAACTAAAGCACTGTTAAACAACATTAACTAAAGTATGATTTTCTTTTCTGTGAAGCAAAAATCCAAATTAGGCTATTATTTTGTTGTATCAGTAAAATAGCCTTTATCTAACTAAAGGTTGTATATTTTTGGAATTTGTATTGGAAATAACCTTTTCTATAACTTAGAACTTTAACGTTTCATCATTCTGATTTTTACACATTATTTCATTTTCTGTCCTTAAATGTTTTCCCAACCCAACAGAAATGAAACAAATGGCACTTAGTTAGTCTCAAGGTCCACCAGCAGAAGACCCATCAGAACTGGTGACCTTCCCCAGCACCCATAGCAGGCCAATAATTTGTTATGACCATGTCCTGAAAAGTGATCACACACCTTTGTGGCTCCCCATGCCCACACACAGTTAAATTGGTAGATCTATTTTTTTTTTCTGACCACCTTGTTTCACTGTTCTGCCCATCATAATAAGGGCTCTTGAATCCCGCCAGTGGGTCTGCGAGAGAAATTGGTGTGAAACAGGGAATAACATATCACTTGGTATGCCTGAAAGCCCCTTGAAAGCCACAGTTCTAATGAAATATTAATCTGCAGCTCCCCGCTAATGATAATGCACTATCAAGCATGAGCTGGTCCAACTGAGGCAGGCAGCTCCCTGTCACACTTGTGTTACGAAAGGATATCCTTGCTATTACAGCCTACAAATGAGATCTGAATCTGAGAATTACAAAATGGTTAAAAGGGTGGATCGCTGCCTTTATTAATTCTTTACAGCTTCTGATTTCCTCAGACAGTTGCACTACAGACCTCTCACCCATTGGCCTGCAATATACAGCATGTGCCCATTAAACTGAGACGATGCTCTGATGGCCTGTGGATTTCTTCCTTCGCTTTTCTTTTTTGCTTGTGCAGTCTTGCTGGTTTCCTCTAGTTTGCTCGAGACAAATGTACTTTGAGGCATACTTTGCTGCATCACAAGCCGATACAACAATGCAATGCGTTCTCCCCACAAAGCGAAAAGCTACATTATTATTCTGATTGAAAAAACAAAAACATTGATCATTTGTGTATTTTTATAATAATATTTTTCACTGCACTGCAAAAATTGCCCATCTAACCTCTTGCAATCATACATCCAAGTAAAAAGTTATTTTGTTCTTGTTTTGTGACTGATATACTAAGCAAAATTGTAATGTATTACGTTATTAATCTCAAAATATCTATTTCAATCATGACATACCAAGTGCAATTGTCTTACTACACCAGCAGATTAATGAGAAGCATTTTTTTAACTTATATTTAGATGGGTAATTTTTGCAGTGTGCATGCATTTACAAAACATACGTTGTTAATGCTTGAATAAACAAAGGGTAGTTTGCCTGAAAATAGATTAAATGTATCAACCGAGTGCAAAAGACAAACTAATGTTCCTCTGTCTTCAAAGCTCCCACATTAACCGAAGCCTGTTAGAGTGACATTGTTAAGCAGTCAGCAGCATGTATCCTCATTTTTTTTTTTTTTTTGCAAATGGGGCTTCAAAAACAAAGCGATCCACTCCCTCACATTGTGCTTTGGAGACCAAGAGATCAAATATGTAGAAAGGTTTTAGTGATTGACAACCAAGTTCAAAAGGCATTTTAATCATTTAGCTTCAAAAGGCAATATGTGGCCGGGTCTTAAACTGAGCTTCTTTCAAGCTTAAATTTATTTAGTTTGGAACTGATAGAATAATTTACTATGAAGTAATATGCCACCTTCTATCAATTTTGCAAAAGATGCTATCGGTGCCATCTTAATGAAACTAGAGATCTGATCCAGAGAAAAAAAGCCTGCAGTGAACAGTGAATTCAAACTCACAGCAGATGTCCTCCCGCTAAGATAAATCCTCCTGGCCTCTAAGGATGAGACTGTAAAGTTGAGCCTCTCACAATGGATGGCAAACAGAGTTTCACATGTCATTTTTGAATAGTTTCAGCCTTGCTTGTGTGGGGAGACTTAGCCCTGAGCGCCATGATGAAGCTTTTACCTCTGCTGAATGCTGCTGCCAGTAAACACCACCGGTGCTGAGGTGAAAAGGTGAAGGACAAGCAAAGGAAGGAGCTCAGGAAGTTCATTCTCTAATAAGTAAAATCACGAGTTTATTTATTTTTTTTATTTTTTTTACTTACATCTGAAAAATGTTTGTTCATGTAGAAGTGCTTTACATCTGTTTGTTTGTCAAGTGTATGCCATATGATGCCATATGTGTGAGTTTACGTGCATTTCCAAGAAGAGACACAGCCAGCGGGAAACCTGGCACTGGAATTCCTGCCCATCAGGACTTGATGAAAAAACAGATGGATCTCTCTGAGGTGTGCTTTCAGCCAGAAGCACCGTGCTCCAGGCCCTGTTAGCTCATGCCAACATCTTCCCCCCTTCTAACTCACCTCCCCTACCTGTCCAACCACAACATCCATCACAGCCAGCTGCGCATGGCCTCTGCAAATTCATCAAACCAACTGGCCACTCCTTCACCATCCCTTGAGTTTCATGAAATTCAAAGACCCACACAGCATTGTGATCTAATCAGAGCGGAGCATCAAATATAAAATGTTTGGAGTTGGCCAGCACATCTTTAAAAAGGCGCTCCAATATTAAATGAGAGTTATTAAATTACATGAGGTTCATTCAGCCTTAAAATGGATTGGTATTAGTTTGAATCGTCAGCACTAATTCATGATTGTTGGTTTTGGGAAGTGAATTTTCTGGCTAATGAAAGTTTGAAATGAAACTTCTCTCCAGCATGGTGCATTTTTTTTTGTCCAACTCATAATATTGGTAATAACCATTAGGATTCCAGACACATCCACTAAAAACGGTTGTATTTGTGCCCACGACTCCTCTTAATGCTGTTCCATAGAGATTAACGCTCTTCTTTTAGTTATCTCCATTCTCACCTGTCTGCTAAACAACTCCGAGTTTGTTTTTGTCAAAGTGAGAGAATTTTCATGAAAGGGACCAGCTGTCTATTTATTTGTAAGTACTCTTCCACTGGCATATTTTAATCAGCGTGTTATTCAGTTTTTAATTAATCTGCAGACAGTGTCTGTATGTTTTCTTAAAGATAACGGCAAGGCAAAGGCAGGGGAGGTGCGCTTAATAATTCCCTCCAATTGTTTGTGTCTATGATTGCATTTCTAACCAGCTCTGTAAATATGCTCAACAAACTTTCAAACGTGCTGGGTCCCCGAAGAACCCGTTTCTCTGCAGCCGGTATTTTGGTGGCGCCTCTGTTGTTTAATAAAAAATAAAATAAAATGTGTTTACTTAGAAACAAATTAGCTCCTGGAATTCACAGATCAAATGCGGCGATGGTCTGTACAGTCCATTCTTGAGGCAAGTGTTTTGAGGTGAAGACCTCTCAGGGGCATCTTTCTTCAGTCGGGGCCGTCAATTTTTTACTTTCTTTTTTTTTCACCCAGAGAAGTTCAATCCAATGACCTTTTGCTTACAATCTTGCTTAGCTAACCTTGAATCTAAATCCACTCTCTACTGTAAAAAATAAATAAATAAAATCAGTTTGGAAC
The DNA here is from genome assembly GCA_032275365.1 of Anablepsoides cearensis. NCBI lineage: Eukaryota > Metazoa > Chordata > Actinopteri > Cyprinodontiformes > Rivulidae > Anablepsoides > Anablepsoides cearensis. The sequence goes on from JAUBOC010000063.1 coordinate 11,465,150, forward strand.
ATCCTCTAATGCAGCACTTTCCAATGTTTTCACCACACATCATGTTTTCTGTGGTTTTGTCTCCAGCTGTGCACCAGTGTTAGGTAGAAGGACAAACTCAGTGTTTTTCTTTTTTTTATTCACATCCTTATAACCTTTATAATCTGCTCAGTTGTTTCTCATTTATTATTCTTTATTGATTTTCATCATCAGCCCTAACACCCCACCCCCCCCAGCCATTCTCCCAATGAATCATTCTCCTCTCTCTCTGTCTCACACACACACACTCACACACTCTGAAGCCTCTGTTGCAGCTTCCAATCGATTCGGAGCCCCGAGCATACGAGGTATGGTGTTATTTTCTTTTCAGTGTAATACATCACAATCACACATGTAAATGGTTTATTGTTTTGCAGACTGAGCTAATGCAAAACACAATGTGCGACTGGGTTATTGTCAAAAAGTATTAAACGCACTTTCGAATAACTTACAGAGATTGACAGCAATATTTATTCGCCCCAAAAAAAGGAGTTTTGAAAATATGTAAAAAAAGAGCCTGTGTGTTTGTAGGGCAAATATAAGCAGATCTGTTTTCTTATTATGTGCATAATACAGAGGCTACAGTGGAAAATGTAACGATTGAGGTATGTCGATTAATTTATGTTACTGCTGCCGCTGATTTTACAAACTCAACTTCATTTCTCACTTGAAGTAAATGTGAAAATACTTCAGCGTGCTAAAATATTTACAATATTATTCCCCTATATATATCAAACTAAAAGAAAATGTTGCCTTTTCTTTACACCATAGAATAGTCTTCAGATTTGTGCAAAGCAATAATTTATGAAACATGGATAAATATCTGCAGATATTGAATCAGTCTTTTTTATGGAAAGAAACTATTTTTCAGATGAGGTCAGGGAGGTGATATTTCTTCACTTTTTGAGTAAATTTTGCTCTGATGTTGTGCTGAACCATCATGACCTTGGAATAAAAACACTTTTTAAAAAAATTGAACCAATAACCTCTAATATTAACTCATTTACACAAAGACTGTAATAAAGACTGGACCCATTACAAGACCCCAGAAGTTGAAGCTGGACAGGGACCAGCATCCAAATAAGCTGATTCCAATACAGTTTTTAAGTCCCGCCCCTTCAGGTAAACAAACAAGTCTTAAAATATAACACATTTTGGATTTATTTTTTTCGGATGTTTACTCTTTTCTTATTGTTCTTGCTGTCTTCTCATTTTTCCAACATGTTTAGCTGTCATTAGTTTTTTCATGCATTAAAAAAGTTAATACAATGTGTGTTAAAACGCTGATTCTATGCAGGAAATACTACGTAGAGCTCAGTTATTGTTTTTTAGAAGTGCTCAGCTAACAGTGAGTTGAGGCACCCGCTTTGGATGTTATCATCCATTAAATGGACGTTATTAGCTGTTATCAGTCCCGTATTAGCCGTTAGAATGGCTTCAGACTGACTTCAGACTGTCCCGACTGTGCCGCCTACTGGGTTCTCCGTCCCATAGAATGACTTCAGACTGTCAGCTGGTTAGTATGAGGCATAAAGTCACTAATCTGGTTAATATGAGGCATAAAAACACTAAGGTTTTTTATGCAATCTGGTTAATATGAGGCATAAAGTCACTAAGGTTAATTTTAGAGAAAATGACATGGGCTACGATAAAGTAGACCGGAAGTATATGGCACTGGTAACCCACTAGGGGGCACTGTCGGGACAGTCTGAACCCATTCTATGGGACTGAGAACCTAATAGATGGCACAGTCGGGACAGTCTGAAGCCATTCTATGGGACTGAGAAACGCTAATAACGTCCATTTAATGGACTGATAACATCCGAACCGGCTGTTAAGATCATCTTATGAGGACGAATGGTGTTGGTCAAACCTTGAAAATCACATGACTTGTCACAGATGATCCAACTTATGCATAAATCTGTTGAACAATAAATTACTCTTTTTCACTGAACAGCCATAGTTGACAATATTAAGTAAGGTAAGCAGCTTAAATTTATAGAACACCTTGTGCCCCAAACTAGTTTGCTTTATCCTGACAATTTCATATCAACACTTTCTGAGAATATTAAAAAAAAACATGTATTCTCATTTTTAATTGGTCTCGTCACTGCGGTTCATTCACAGCTCTGTATTCTTATGTCATCTGGCAAGAACCAATAAACTATTCAGTGGAAACCAGGTCTGTGAACCACGAGGCCATTTTACAGAATGTGAGACTTAAATAGACCTTCAGCGCTGCAGCGGCAGCCAATCAGAAAGAAGGCTGTAACAAGCTTGAGTTTTCATTTATGAACTTGTTTGTCAAGAGGTCAGGCCTAAGAGGGAACCCAAATAAAATGTCAATTGTTAATTATTTTTCCCCTTATGCATACATTATCCAACATAATGTGTTATTATTATTATTGTTATTATGATGTATATTTTTGTCATGCAAGAAATATAAAAAGACAATATGAGAGCTATAATCCAAAAAAATGCTAGAAACTTCTCATTAGGCCCTAACAAGTAACTGTTCACCTCAGTTAGACACACCTGGTGTCACCTATTGGCATGTCTGGGGTCAAGGGGGGCAACCTTTTTCTCTCGCTGTATTGTTAAAGTAAGAAAACAATAGAAGAAAAGCCCAGTATGCCTTGAGGGAATGCATATCACCCACCACCCTTTGTGTCAAAGTTTTAAATTAACCATATAGTGTTGAGAAATGACAGTTATTGTCATTTTGGTCAAACCTTGAAAATAATGTTAGTGTTTGTTTACTTTGCAAAGTTTCTTTTAAAAAAAAATCTGCCTTTTACCTCTTGTTGGCAGACAATAACAAAAAAAACAAGAAATTGTACCAAAAAATTACATCTCAATTGTTGACCATTTTTAAAAACTCCTTCTGTCTCATTCTCCTAAAACCCCAACATTTGCTTGCCGTGCTCAGGGTTGCTGTTCTGGTTATATTTACAAAAACAGACCTTTGTTAAAAAAAAGAGAGCTATTCACACTTTGATCCTATAGGATTTTTCTTTCCTTCCTCCTGCATAATGAGAGACGTACCAAGACTGAGACACAAAGAAAAGTGGTCTTGGAGATGATTTAGTGCCGGCAAAACTGCAGCTAAGGACTTTATTTCCCTGATAAAACGAGGTGATTAAATATACATATCCTCACCCAGACTCGAGACACGGCAGCTTCTCTTACAAGATTCTCTCCCAAGTAGCTTGGAGAGTCTATAGATGTGCTTTTACCTCGCAGAGGAAGATTAAACGCACAATAGATGTATTTTGTGTTGTAAAGTATATATAAACTGATTTTAATGCGCAGGGATGAAATGATTCACCTGCAGAATGCGATCTCCTTCCTTGATGCGTCCATCCAGCGCTGCTATGCTGTTCGGCTCAACCTGCACAAAAGAACAGAAATCAATGCTGACAGCTACTCATTTTGAACGTCTGTATTTTCAAAGAAAACACAACTATAATATATCACACAAGTGGTGCACTTTCATGCTCGCTGTTAGGAGAAATCTGCTTTGTTCATACAAAAATATGTTATTTTCCACTCAACAACAGCTCCATATTTTTTATATATTTTACTTTTTGTAGATTTCAGTATCTTTGGGTTGTAGAAGTTGACAGGTGCTAACAAATTTAACATGTAATAACAAATAGAGTTACGTGTTCTATGTTGGTGGTGTGCGTGGAAAGACGTTGGAGAATCTAAATAAAAAAAAACAGCGGTTGTGCCGCAAACAGTTCAGAACGAATCAACATATCCCGCTCTCTGAAATGCATCCCGGTGGATACGCATACACGCTGCAGCAACACTAAACAATCCCTCCGTAAAACTTTGTTGTTTCTGACGCCGAAGATCAAGAGATTCGGCAATGTGTGGGGGAAAAAAACAAAACAAAACTGCAAAACTGTGGGGGGAAAACTGCATTCTCCAAAAGTTGCATTAATCCAAACATGCATTTTAATGAGAAAAATTACCATTTTTGTTCTGCATATCAAACTCACAAAAATACATCAATTCTGTTGGTGACGGACTGTTTTCAGTCTTTTTTTTGTTTGTCGCATTCAAGAAAACAGGAAAAACTAGAGGAAGAGCTGGCAGGTTGTCGTGTTGGTAATATATAAGTCATCCGAAAAGAGATAAATAAAGACAATTATTTTATAATTGTACGTCACAAGCCTTGGAAAGCTAATCTTCATAGTAGCTTCGACGCTTCTGTTTTTGTCTTTATAATTGGATTGAACCTGCACCTGCAGTCAAACCCAACATTTATCCAATTTAGTTTGTGATGCCTACATTTTTCTGGATTCCATATCTCGTCTTGGATAGCTCAATGATTTGTTTTCATCCTGCCTTATCTTCATTCTTGATTCCTTTTCACAAGAAGGTTTTTTTTTCCCTGAGCTGACAGTCATTTGAATTAATAACAAAAACTCAGATAATTTTCCTTTCCTCGTCTTGCATGATTGGAATTCAGATGGGTTTCACTAAATGGGCGTATGTGTCATTTAACATATTGTTGGCACAGAGAAGGTTGCTGCTCAGAGCTAATTAAAACCTCCAATTAGAACATGTTAAAGGAGGAGGAATGGGAATGGCAGAAAGGGAATCGTATTTCAAACCTGACTTCCTTTTTGGCCACGCATGTCTCATTCAGAGAGGATTCATCCTTCCTGCCTAATCCAGTTTCTCTCAGCTTTAGAGCGCAAAGATCTTGAATATGGGGTTTTGAAAAATTCTCCTACAACTTCCTGCTTCATTTACACCAATCACAAAGCAGAGCCCTTTTTCTTTTCAGCACATTTTGTTGAACACCATTTGGAGCTTACGTGTTCAACAAGTAATATCAGTCAAAAGAAGCAGTGGTGAAAAGGTGTAATAGTTTCACTGCACCTGGCTGACATAAATGCCAGTATCCTCCTCATCGTCCGTTCGATAGCACAGCGTCAGGCCAAGTTTTTCCTGGGTGTTTTGTCGGCAGAGCTCCACTTCCTGTCACACACACAACCAAAACACTTTTTCATTTCCCCCAGAAAACACCGATTATAAATTGACTGAACCAATTAAAACTTTGTATTGAGTGTTTTAAGTATGAAGACAAAAAAAACCTCCTAACTTAAAATCCTCTTCTGAGTTTAAAAGAAAGCATTTCAAGCCTGACTTGAAAGTACTTTGAAACTAAATAAAGACTTACTCTAACACTGTCAGGTTAATCTTACCCAGGAAATCAAAGAAATCTGTTTAACTTGGAGTTTAAACTACACAATGAGGTATATTGAAAATGGTTAATCCAACAGAAAAAAGGGAAACAAACATACCTCAATCATATGGTCTGTATATGAATAGATTTTAAAGCTCATAAGAATCAAACTAAACCCTGCATGGGGAAACATACTAACTGGGTGTTTTTTTGCTTATGGTCCCCTCCCACAGGAAATCTCCCTAAATGTAGTCCTACGCATCTCTGGTTTCTTTTGATCTCCGCTGTGTATAAAGTTAATCGCATAAAGATAACTCTGGGGCTAATCTTTATTAACCTCACACTGCCAAATTCATTTTAACGCTGCGATGATATGAAAGGAGGGGTGTGGGACAGAGTGTGTGGTTATAAAAGGGGGGCCCCCGAGTTGTGAGAGGGGGGAGGCAAGAATTAAACCCTATACCCCCCTCTGTTTTTTCCTGTCACGGGAAGCCACGATAGCTGAGATTGACAGGGGAAGAAATTAATTTCTGTGGCATTTAACCCCCTGTGCAAACAGCCGTGACCTTCAAAGGTTGGGGTGTAAGAGAGAGTTTGATTTTGTAACTCCTCTGTACTACACTCACTCCTCACTGGTGTTGGAAAAATGGTTGATTTGTAGCTTGACATTGAAATCAAATTAAGCGGCATAATGTCAGATTAGCCTGTTCAATAGTTTTCAGTAAATTACTGGACATTGTTGCTTGATTAGTAATGATAGGATATTATTCTGCACAACATACGGCACAACATTTATTTCAAAACTAATTGAACCTTCTCGCAAATGGAAATTATCCGTCCAGCATCCCTGTTAAAATAAAAACACACACAAAAAAAGGGAGATTCACTGACAATAGGTGTCATTAAGGCTTTTAGGGGCACGTTAAACATCTGGAAGACACATTTCAGCCTGGTTTACCTTTTACTACCACCATATGCTTCATTTAAAAGTAATTACTGCCAAGTGTAATGTACTCTGACTTATTGTTTCCTTATTACAGATGATGATATACTTTCAATTAACTTCAACACATAATGTTTGTAATTGTTATTCAGGTTTCTACACCTGCTTTAGTGATTCTTAGTTGATTCCATCTGTAACCTCAAAATAAAAGTAGTAAAGAAGCAGAAGACATTTGTTTTGCAGAGAATCAATAGATGCATCAACACCTCTGATACGTTAAGGTCTTTCTAATGTCTAAATTATGAGCTTATAAAACCAGTAAATCTTTTGTGGGAAATATAATTATCCTCACCACACACAGATGAAGGTGTGTGATCTCAGTTTAAGTGCAGGCTCTTTTTTTCCCCCTGCTACTCTGCACACACAGCTGTAATCTTCTGACAGAAATGCGAGCTGTAATCAGTATTTTTATTATCTACAGCCAAAATTGTTGTTTCTTGGCTAGAGTGAGATGAATCCGACTTTCATAAGCATCTAAAAAAATCATAAAAAAGCTGGGTATGTTATTAAATTATAAAAACATGAGGAGTATTTTTCTTTGGACGGATCCCCAGATTAATATGTTTTTCCCCCATTTTAAAAATGAAACCTACATCCCTGGGATCATGGCAGCTGACATTCCCTGTACAAAGCTCTTTTCTTATTGGCATGATAGTGTGAGATTACCCACTATATTGTCATTTGTACTTTTTTTTGAGAGAGTTTAAAACTACATTACCTTCCACTGTCCAAAATGGAAGCCAAAGTCTTAGCTTTTTCCGACACTGGTTGGGATTGTGGCAACAATTCTCAAACCACCTCTATTTGACTGCCCTTCACCCAATGACTGCTGGAGATAGAATACCTGCCCCACACCCCCCCTCTAATCCCAAACAGGAGCTACATTATCATAAGAACCTTTGAATTTAATGTATGTGAATGGGTTTGATTCGTTTTTGGCGTTTTTTCATCTTTCTATAGACTTGGCACTGCTCAAAGCTCAATAAAATTCTCAGTTCTTTCAACACGTGTTTGCCTGCCAATGTTTGGTTTTGTTTGTTTTTTTTTTTTTAAAAAAGATTAGAAAGTCAGCATTTGAAGTCTGGCACCTGGAGACAATCCAAATTAAAACATTAAAAGAAAACTAATTTTGCAAGTTGACAAGTGACGACTGTCTGCCCTACTGCTTCCACTTCTTTAACTGCACAATGCAACCTTGTGATCATAGTTTTCAATAAAATGTGCTTTTATTAAACAGTATTTAATCACAAAGAGCGGTACATACCTATTTACAGATGTGAGGCAAGTGATTTTTTTTATAAATAAACTGTTTACCTTGGAATTTTGATTGTAAGGGAAATGACAATATTTCACCTGCTGACCCCTTCTTTTTACTCTAGCAATCAAATCGTTCATGCTTTATGTCAATGTCATAACTGAAACTCCACTGTTACCTGGTGTGTATTACAGTATGATGGATTTGGCAGAACCACCAGGAGTATTATGACAGCAGGCGTACCCATGTGGACAATCAGTCTGAAGTGAAGCACAACCTGTCAGTCAGAAGTAATGTTCCTGGGAATGGCAGCCCAATTCTGTTGCTTTCAGGAGGAAAACCATTCTGGTTTCAGTTAGATACACATGGATGGACAGGAGGGGGGAAAAATGAGGACAGCTGATTTGGTGTGTGTATGTCTGGCAGGTGTGTGTTGTCCAACTTTGTTCTGATACGGCTGTTATTACCACACACGAGCCCTCCGCCACCACCTGACCCAAACCCAGAAACCCTTTCTCGTAGACGGTACTTTAAGGCAAAAGGCCACAGCTGGCAGCAAGGGATCCTAATAACCCACAATGCAGTTCACTGAACCAGGAAACACCTATTAAATCTTAAAGCATCACAGACAAAAGCAAATATGACCCCATTGCTGTCTCCTGGATCTCAGTGTACATTGTTAAACTGGCGTGATGCGTCTGCCTTTAGAGACGTTATTGATTGTTTAAGCACATAAACAGATCCTTTGTAGACTATTAAAGATGATAAAAGACAAAAATAGATTAATCTAAATATAAAATAGTACAAAAACATATTTAATGACTCGTTTAGGGTGCAAAACTCTACCTCAAACTCATACTCTTCAGTCTTCTCCATTTCTGCTTGGGTATTGGACAGATACTCTGGACATTCGTAAAACTCGTGTTCCATAGTGTGGATGGATTGACAGCTATGGTACAAGAAAAGAAACAGCAATTTTAGCAGCAATTCAGAAACTTTTTTTAAATTTGACACCATTCTTCATCTTAGATTACCCCCTTTTTCTGTTTTTCTTATTTTTAAACCACCGTTAATAACCGGTTTTCCATGTTGCAACAGAACTTCAAGGAAGAAGCAATGCCAGCCATTCCCCTCATTAAAGAACTGACCTCTGGAAATTGTCGCTCTGACTGCCTCTCCATAATTACTGACCCAGACTAGGATATTTGTGGGGTTCTAAGACAAATTGATTTCATTTACTGTCGAGCGACGCCCTATAAATAGCCACAGAATGGATGCGGCATCAGGATGCCTTCTCTATCAGCCCATTGGATTTTAATCGCCCAGCAAAAGCCTCCATTAAAGAAAATGGATGAAGCGCACTGAAGCAATTATTGTATCCCAGTTTGGTTGTGCATAATATCACAGGGCATAGCTTTGTTTGGGGTTTCCTTGCTGGGGAAGAGTTGCTTAATGAAATGAGGGAGATCAGTAGTGGAACCTTCAGGAAGGCCAACATTCAATTGTTGTAGACAAAAAGTAGTCATTGGCTTTCTCCTAAGGTGAATGCTAAATCCTTTCCGACACACAATCAGCGTTTGTCCTCACCTGTCAGAGAGCAGGAACGGACAGATGTCTGGTACCGGTGGGGTGGTGGGCCGGAGCTTGGCCAGTGCCATGATGTGCTCAAAGGTGATGTCCGTTTGAGTGCAGCCGTCAACCACACACACATCCTGCGGCGAGCTGCTGTTCCTGTGCGCAGCGGCGGCCGTGGCTCTGGTGGGCGCTCGTCTGAGAACCTGGACGACGATGGGGTCCCGCCTGATGGCCTCCACCACTGCCTCATCGTGTTCAGCCTTGGAGAAGTCTCGTCCGTTCACCTTAAGAGAAAACAAAACAAAACAAAAAAAAAAAACGAAAGTAATGAAGTCTTGAGCATTTCTTGTAACCTCCAAGGGACAAAATGGAGATGACGATTGTCGAAAAAGATCTGGCATTTGATCATATGTTCATTTAACTACATGCTTTTCTAGCATTATAACCTCACTAGTTGCTTCACAGTTTTCTTGACTGTGTAACATACTAGGTTGCAGCATCTTCTTAAAGATGAAAACAACTAAAAGCATGCCTTAATGGGCTCATTTTATCTCTTCTAGTTAAACCCTATCTTCTATTCCAAATCATTCAAACTCGATTTCATTATTTACAATGAATTTCTTTCATTAAGCCCATTAAACACAGCGAAACAGATGAGGACAAATGAGCTACAAAACAGGGACAGACAGTGTTTAGTTGCGTTTGCGCCACTGGGAAAACAAGTTTTAGCAAGCACCACTTACTGCGTTCACATAATTAGACAAGATTGGGCCACACAGGAACACGGAACACTTTCTGTGTGTGTAAGACGGTATAATGACCCCTTCCTTTGTTAAAACACACAAATCCCTCTATGTCAAACTTTGCTTTGCTTATTGATTTGCTTCTAATGTGCACTTCTGCTCCTTTTCTGTCTGTCACACTCTGTTAAGTACTTATTTTTGAAATATTGAACACATGAAAGTATCAAATCTTTGGCCAAGCCTTTACCATGCAGATGTTCATGCCAATTGTCAGTATGTTTTTGCTCAAACAGCTTCTTAACATAAAAAGATGCATTTTGATGCGCTCAGAAGGAGGCAGTTGGTAGTGAACGAGTAGTGGCATTCAAATATTGTATTGTATACTTTACGGGCCAATCAGAATGATCTTATGAGCCAAGCACATGGAGCACCGGTTGATATTCACAGCATTAAACCTTTAAACTTTGCTGTCAAAATGTTTCTTCTGCAAACATCCCCCTGCTTTTATTGGTCCAATCTCTCTAATCCACGGAGCGGAGGAAAAGTTCCATCACGTTTCTAAGTTTTAATGAGCAGCAGATGGGCAGATTAATCTTCAGTTATAGGAAATGTTCTGGAAGGGAGACAGTCATTGTGCACACACCTGCGTGCACCTTTACCTGCTGTTGTTCCTAAATGAAATCAGACCGTTGATGAGTTAACTGGGTGCTGATTTATCGCCAGCAGATGTGACTAAAACCAAGAATAAATGGTTAGAATGTGTAAATGTTATCCATATGTAGATTTATTAGATGCTTGTGATTTTTCTGATTCATTAATGTCTAACGGAATATATTTTTATATGCAAATCAGTTTGAAGAAAACATCCAGTAATGTTAACATTTTCAGTGCGCCTCAGAAAATCTTTGTTTTGTGCGCTAAATAATTTACTTCCACTGTCGCTGTCATTGATATATTAATGTTTGCTCAAGGACTGATTCCCCACAGGAGTTGTAGCTTAATTTCATCTATGTGCGCGCATGTGTGTGCGCCTTGGATGTCACACACTGCAGCTGCAGGTGCAAGCAGCAGAGTAAAAGCACCGAGACATATAGGCGCGTGGATTCCATCAATATCAAACAGTAATTCCATTTTGATTACATGGTTCCTCCCTCATTACTCCACCGTGCTCTCAAGATGACAAAGACGGAACATCACCTGATCGTCTGATAAAACACTTAAGAGCACTAAAAATAGAGTGAGTTCATGGCAGCCTGTGGGGACGGCTGTAATGAACCAACAATGCAGCGCGGCTTTTATATATACCCCTCGAGTTAAAGGTTATCATTGCCAATAAAAATGGTTCCAGGTAGCCGTAAAACAAAGCCTCGTCTGTCCAAACACTCCTCCTCAAAGGTCAAGGTTCAATGTGATGGGCTACATTTAGGGAGGAATGGATTCACTGTAACTCAGGTTTTTACATTTATAGCATAAATAGACTTTGATCTTTAATAGAGAAAAGAAAAAAGTTTAGTTTGAACATTTGTCATGCCTGTGTAGTTAATTTAGAATACCATACAATACAACTTTATTGATACCCAGCTGCGAAAATGCAAGACATGGCAGATCTATTGGTGCTTTCCACTGCAAATTTACAAGTTCTAATTGAGAACCATTTACCTGAACGCCTCAACAAGTTGAATCAACTTTAAAAGCTGAGTTGTTGACATTATTTATGCAAAAATATCAACGAAAAATTGAATGCTTTGTTGAAGAAAATTGAATTAATGGCTAAAAGCCCCAAATGATGTGCAGTATTTCTACTTTATTGCTCACAACGTAGTTGTTGTAGGTGTGAGCTTCATTTGTTGGGATTTGTTTTTGGAAATCAAGGTCAGGTTTAATGCAGGTAATTATTTGAAAAAAAAATTATTGTAGCATTAAAATAAAGCATTATTTACTAAATGTGTCTATCTTAGATATAAAGACTCAAAAGAAAGTGCAGTTTGAAGTCAGATAAATTATAAAGTTACTTTATAATTCAAAAATATGGTTTTAGTTGTTTATGTGCCAGTAATTGTTTATCATCTCATGTTATGCTTTTACCCATCAGTGTTGCTAAAATAACAGTTAGTATATAAGTTACACAAATCTGTACATTTTAAATGATAAAGTTCAGCTATGTGTTTGACATGCAATACAATATGTTACAGATGCTTTCAAATCTCCGGCTGCATTTCAGTACATTTCATCACCCAAAATACGTCACTCCGTAAGAGAGGTAAAAAGTCAAATTGAAAGTGTTTGACGTCAAAGAGTCCATGCTGAGCAGCTCATTGCAGAGGATAGAGAACCAAAAGATTAGACTGGGCAAGTTAGATTCTGCTTTTGTCAAAAATTACACATTTGTCTTTTAGCTTTGCCCAACAAGTAAACTGTTTACAACATGTCAAGATGACAAACAAATTTTAATGGCACATCTACATAAATCCATATACTGTTCACTACTTAATCGTATGGCTGTGTATTGGCAAGAATTTGGTGGTATGATACTGTCACAACACTGGCCACAATACATTGTGATACTGTAAGCAAGGCGATATAATGCCTTTTTTTCTCCAAGAGTCTATCTGTTTAACTCATGAATAGCACACCATGCGTTACACGGATAAAATCTGATTAAATGACTAAATGTTTGTTTTTTATGCAATCAACACTTTCATTTCTTCTTACAACATCAATTTATTAAGCTTTAATTAAAAATCGATACAATATAAGGAAATTAAATATCATTATAGATCAGTGTACCAACATTTTGGTAATGTAGAGTTTGCTGTTAAAACAGACTTGGTAAACAGCAAAAATCTAATCAGTGTTTGACTTTAAGCTTTCAGTCCACTCAATAGAGCAGATTGCTTGTGTCGAGCCTTAAACATGTCAGGGTTTTATCAATTCGCCACTAAGAAGGCTAAATGTTGTTTCCTCTCTCAAATACAAACAGGCACGATAAGAAAAACCCAGAGATAAGTGTGTGTGTGTGTGTGTGTGTGGCTGTGGTTGTGAATGGATGTGTTTGCTGGACTGAGATAAGAGCGAAACCACTCAACATCACAGCTAAATCTTGACAGATATGGTGTTATTGTGATCAAATGGAAACAAACAGAATTCACACACACCCATACATACATGTTCGCGATCAATTTAAGCATTACATCACTCCCAGACAGACTTGAAACATCTAGACATCATCTATAGCTGTTTGCATTAACAACGATAGACTGAATAATGCCGGCGTCTCACCCTGAACAGGCCTACAAAGGACTACAGAACAATGCAGCGCCCTCTTCTATTCAACGCTGACCTCATAGGCCCCTGAAGAGACATCTTTCTTTTACTTCCGATCCCCTAGATCTTGATTTCTGTAAACTTCAGCTCAATACAAGAAAAGACTGCTTCTACATTCATAGAAAGTGGACTATTGTGATGAGTGAGGAAACGCAGGTGGTGTGCCTCAGCAACCTGCCAAATCTCATTTCTTTTCCCGCACTGAGCTGCTCCAGGAGGGCTCGCTGTCATAAATGTCTCATTTCAATAATAAAAGTCTCTTACCGACAATATCGCCCTGCGCTACAAAGGCAAAGATGATTGTTTTCATACATTTGAGTGGCAGTCTGTGGAACTTGTGACCATATGATCAGTGAACTGAATCACACCCGAAATAACATCAAAATACTGGTTAATATTGAGAAAAAACAGGGGGGGGAAACCCGTGAATGAAAACTTGCACTTTGCATGAACATTGTGCAGCATTATTTGAGTAAAACCTTGCCAGGAATTCTCTATTTTCTTGAGCAAATACAATTTTTATTTGCAACTGAAACTATTGCATGATTGTTGTATTGTGACATCTCCAATTGTCTTTGGGTGGTCAAGCTATTAATGATTAAAAATTAATACCTGGTTGCAACAAGCAGTTTGTAGTAATGCTCTAATATGGAGGTGCGCTAGTTTGCCAGATGTTTTTTATAAGGGTTAGGACAATTAACCACTACCCGACTTAATTTCCAAAGAAAGGACCAGGGTTCGTAATTCTCCATCACAGATTACCACAAGAAAATAAAGATTCATGATTCAGATTGGAAAACATTGAATATTTCAACGTGTTAAAGTTCTCTCCACTCGTTCTTTACCTCAGACAGGAAATCAGTGATGAAAACAGCTGCGAAGTTCTCCAGTTTCCAAACTTTTTATCGTCCGGGGGATCATTAAAAACACCCTGACTCGACTTTATTTACTTTATTTATTTTTAATCACACGACTAACACTTCACCTCTGCTTTGCATTTTTTTTAGCCAGGCGTGATCGTCTTTTCCAATCAGCGACCGCTCGCCGCGCATTGTAACGCGCCGCTATTTTACATTTCTGTATCACACCAATTAATCAAAGTGACAATGTATTTAATGAGAGGCAATTAGAGTGTTAACCAAAATGCAAATCAGACAAGGACAGAGAGCGGAAAGGGGTGGGGGGGGTTGTGTTGGTGGTTTGGGCTATGAATGTGTGTTTGTGTGTGCGATAGGCTTTGGCAACAGGTTCAAGGAGATTTCACTCAGCGCTCTTATTAGAACTCCTACTGGATGAAATTCAGTTTAGCACACCTGTGATTGCATCCATGTCTGGCTGTGAGTATAAGTTGTTATGAGTGTCCTTGAGTTGTTTTCTGCTTCAGTTTTTTTTTTACAGCCATTGGCTCATGCACAACAGGCAAAAACAACCAATTAGTTCTGCATGAGGAAGTCAACATGACAACATGAAACATGGATTTAACAGCTGCTGTTGGGATGGATGTTAAGTAGCCTGCTTAGGTCAGTCCCTTCAACATCACACAGTATCTGTGTGCAGTAGATTAGAGTGCGTTTCCTGCAGGAATCATTCTCCACAGAACCGGCTTGTTGTTAGATGTTGGATCATGCAGTCTGGGGAAGTGAAAAGATAAAACTGTACCTTTTAGCTAAAAAGAAGCAGGCTTTAAGTAGTCTCACAGCAACAACAGAACCCAGTGAGTCCCATATGTCCTGGTTTAATGATACTTTTTGAAAGTATCAGTCTGCTGTATCGTCCTTCAACTGGTTAGCTTCTATTCAAACTTCTCATTATGGAGCATGTGCAATGCTGGAGTGTCCTTCAACACAATTGACTTTGCAGTTCTGCAGCTGAGGCTGTATTTGCACGAGGCAAAAACAAAACATTGTTTTGTTTATTATTCTAATTATTCTCACTTAGATAGCCAGAATTAGCCTAATTTGTAAAAATGCACAACATAGTATGGACCATATTCTTGTGATTTGCTTCTAATCAGTCCATAGTTGGGATACAGAATGCTGTTTTTTTGTCACACAGCGAATGTTGAAGGAGGATAATGTTTTGTATTATTTTCATATTCAATATAAACAATTATATGAACAGAAGGGTCATATAGAGCATCTCAGTGATGCGGTAGCCTCGTCTCTTTTTCCGATAAGCTTTGTTCATAGGTTGGACATATTCTGCTGCTTGGAAATGTCTCATCTCTGGGATTTCCTGTTCGATTTTCCTGGATCTTCCTCTTCATATTTCCAAACGCGTGATTTATTCCTCCAACTAAATTAAATCATTTTGGCATCTAAATAAGGACAACCTCAAACATAATGTTATCTGTTTTGTGATCTTCGCATTTAGTTCTTTTCCTTTGCATTGTTTTGTAGCACCTTCAAGTTTGTCTGCATTCCTGGGTCCGACACACACTGACTGCTCACCTTTTCTTAATAATTTGAATTTGTTGTAACAACTATGACTTTTAAGAATACTGTTACTTGCCACGTCTTTGCCGTGCTGTCCTGTAACCTGTGCTTCTTGCCACTGTTAGTCAATCCATTTGACTCGGTTGGTAAACGTGGTCCATGTTGCTAAAGCAACCCATAAAAGACATCTCAGTCGTATTTTTTTTCCTCATCCCTTCGCACAACACTCGCAGTAAGAACATGCAGACAGGCATCAGAGACTGTTGACTTGTGATTGTCATTCCGAGCAGCCGTTTCTGATGTAAGTGGGGGGAAATCAAAGGTTATCTGTCAGCGAATGCATTGGGAACCGTCTTATTTCCTCTGCTTTGTGCTGCGAGCCAGCTTTCCTTTCAATTAGGCTTCATGAATACAGATGCATTTCACTGTTTTAGCCTTGGAATGGTCTTGCAATGCCCTTTTATTTTTGGAATTACGATGAATATCCTGTTTTATTCAATAACCCTTACCTGCTGATGCGTTGAAGGCAAAAACAGCATCTCTGTGATGATTCAAAGCTCCGTTAAAAATCCTTCCCTTCAATCTGCAGCTTAAAGCTAAACCCCTGATGTTAAAATTAAAGCAGTGTGATTGAGACATAAATTCTTCGACAAATATATCAACTGTAGCCCAACAGTTAACATAATTTCCTCCAATAAAAGAGCTAATGTCTTCTTTTTAGTGGACTGATACATCACGTGTCTCCATTTAACTAATAGGCTCCATGGATGACCCAGGTTATGACAAACTGCTTCAACAAGACATTCATTACCCTCAACATCCTAGCAACCAAATCACAATTACCGCAATCCAAGAGTGGGCATCCAGCCCCTCTGCTGTGCTCCTTTTTTTTTTTTTTTTTTTTTGCACACGATGTCACTGATGCAAATTAGCCTCCCTTTGTCACATCAGGAGGATGGCGGGTTCCGAATTAGCTCAGTTTGTTTCCCCTCCTGATGGCACAGTGAGCATTAAAGCTGCAAAACTCTTCATCGAGAAATCAATAAATGCCACTTTTATTCTCACATTTGTACATTTTGAATGTGTTTGTGCGCCTGGGGGTTATCTGAACGCTTCTCTATGTGCATTTTATGCATGTATAATTGGGTGTTTGCGCACTGATGCGGATAGTTGCCTTTTACTGACTAATGTAATTGGCCTGTGTTGTAGCAGGACTCTATTGTTGCGCTGTGTCCTCCCCACACTCATTATATCGCCATTAATCTCTCATCTGCCGTTAGAGAAACATCCAGTGAGCTGAGCTCAACAATGGAGTGGCCCATCTTCCCACCCTGTAACACCCACTGGCAACAAGTCTGAGTTAGACTCTCAGGGGTCACCGATTAGACCCTCATAATTCAACCAGATGGCAGGGGTTATGTCACAAAGAGGTTATGTTTTACTGGGAAAGCTTGAGCAACATACAATCTCCATATAAATAAGCCAGTTATTTTTCTATTGCAATATTAACTTGTCTGTATTTTTCTTACACTCACTCAGGTTTAGAAAAATTCTAAGTGCTTGGTCTAAAGCCAGAACCTAAAAATACACTTTTTAAAGCATTTGTAGAAAAGCGTCGTTCAAAAATGGAAGTCACTTGGATATCTTCTAACAATCTTTATTCTCATCTGACTCCAATCAGCTTCATACAGCAGTACTCAGCACAGCAGTCAGGCCTTAGCGTAAAGCCGTGGGCCGTATCTGAAAACCCAAACAAAACAGCCCAGTCTGTTCCAGGCTGAATCTAAGCAGAGACTCTGCACAACTCAAAACTTCAAAAAACACTTCTTTCTCATATAATGATGAATTGACCTTATAATGTATTTCCCTTCCTGGTTACACCCCTGGAGGTGTTACCTTTTACGTCAGAACGTCACTAACTTTTGTTTATATAAACAGAAGGAACACATTGATACACACCAACTATCATTCTCTGTTTTAAACCGCATGGCTGCAATGATCAAAGTGTAAAAATACCATACTGGATCTCACATTCAGTTGATCAGTTACAAAATTTAAAAAAAAATTTCACAAAATATTCTGAGATCAAATCAGAGAAGAGCAATGGCATTGCACTTATTGATGAGTACGAGGAGGAAAAACAAACAAACCAGTGTATGTCCATAACATCCTAGGAGTTCAGAGATTGCAAGTTGTTTCAGCAGCAGGTTTTGGACAACTGCATATGTTTCTTTCTGATTGAGTAGAGGGTGAAGTGAATGCCTGTTATGTTAGGGGACAGCTACACCAAGGATTATAAAAATATAAAACAAAATAATTACGACTGTAGAGTGAACAGCTTGCAGTTGAGCTAGCGTCTTGTGTCTTTCCCAGATTTCTTACTGAAAAAGTTAGACCTTTCTCACTTCAAACACTAAAATTCCCAAAAACATGAAGATGACGTAGTTAATTTTCACACTTGTCAGTTAGACATTACAAATTTTTAGGAATGCACCGTCAGACTGCTGACACGGCTCTCTGCTATTCCTGGCTGCGCAGCGTCACCATCACTATCATGATCAAATAGAGACCATTCGACCAACGATTTTCCCCTCCCAAAACCAAAACACAAAGCTAAAAACTGGGAAATCAATATCAAACATTAAAATCGGCCCAGTTTGACTTATCGGACCAATACGAAATTCTAAAAAATGACCAATATTGGCCGATACCTATGTTAATTCCGATATATTGTGCATCACTACAAATTTTGCTAATGAACACTTTGCTTCAGAGTTTAAATGCTTAATATGCATTGCAATAAATAGTTATAAGCTTGTATTGATAATAATACAGAACTTTAGAGCAAATATCTTTTTTTTTTACTTAAGCATTGTTAAGTTGTGTTTGTTGAAAGTTCCAACTTCTGAGGCAAATGTTTTGCTTATCTATTACTTAACTGATGTTTGTTGCTATACATTTAATACACCAGTAGACAAAAGGCCTCTGGGAGAACCATAAAAGCAAAAAACTTATTTCAAAGTAGATTGAATATGGAAAAGTAATGACAATAATAAAACCTATTGGACCCAGCGGCTTGCTTTCTATCTAAAACTAACACATTAACAGCATCAAAGTTGAAACATTAAGTTTACAGCCACTTTAAAGTTAATTTGGTTAAGGGCAAAAAAAGCTCTAGATACATAATTAGCAAAAAAAAAACAAAAAACATTGAAGTTTGAAAAAAATACTATGAATTCAAAAATAGTAAAAAATTTATGACTGCAGTTTGCATAATGGATTATTTTACATCAAAGCCTGAAGTGTCAACTTAACATTTTCTCTCTTCCCAACAAACTTTAGCCTTTTTTAAAGTGATGCATGTTTATGTTCTCTGGAAGCACCTAACTCATTAGCATTATTCATAACGTAAACCTTCCTCAGTCTGCCGTTCGGTGGAGGAAGAAAAAAAAAGGCTTTACACTTCATTTACACTTCACTAGATGTGAGCAGCGGAATAGCTCCCCTTTCAATAAAAAATGCCTTCATCCAAAAGCTTGGCTGGTTAGTAAAGGGAGAGTCGAGCTGTTGTGTAATTTACCTCTCATTCAGCCAGTCAGAATTTGCTCTTAGTACACCATTTCAAAATGTGAGTACATCTATGAGAGTGTGTGAATGTGTGAGATTCAAGAGTAACAAGGTTGAGACATGCCTTCAGGTCTTTAGAGCCCAATTTTGGACTTATTTCGAAAATTGCAGATGCTTCATCTTGAAGCTAAAGTAGAGCGAAACAACACAAAAGATAAAAGCTGACAGCTGTGGTCATGCGGGAGTGCAACGGTGCTTCGGGTAAATGTGAAGAAAAATGTTAAAGTTGAGCAATTTCTACAAATGTAGAAGAAACAAAGTTAGTCATTTTGTGTCACTTTTAAAGGAGACTTCACCTGTAGAAACTAAAAGGTGATAAACAACATTATGCCTGAGTGGAAGTACAGCTTTGCTTTTAGTTTTGGTTTAGAAATACAATGATCCCCTGCAAATCTGCGCTTCACAGTTTGCAGACTCAGCATTTCTTTTTCATGGAACCTAACTACTAGTAGTTTGCGGTAATCTCAGTTGTATCGTGGAAATGCAGTACAGTAAGGACAATTAATTGTTTTATTTTATGTTAAGATAAAAAATTTAAGCGAAAATCAGACCTAAAATTGGTTTTGGCTCCTAAAAAAGTCAGTGCTACACTTTTTTACAAACAAAAAACAAAAAGACAGCACTCTATTCTTGGGACATTTCCCATATCAGCATAAGGCTTATGGTTACACCTACCCCTAAATGTAATACCCCACCAGCACCAGCACCACCATGCAGATGGTTCAGTGTTATTCTATCTGTAACTGGACTCGTTGCCAGCCTCTGAGTGGACCTAATGACTTCTAAACCCAAGTTAGTTGGGTGGGAACTCAACACGGGCTCTCTGCTGTAACCAGATCTCCCTTCAGACCACCTGGTCCCAGGATGCACCCTTTAGGCTGCAAACCCGCTGAGCGGCGGCACAACAATAGCTGATTGCGTTTTTAGCATGCTTCTAACTGCATCACAGAGGCAAATACTGCACACGGAATCCTTTAGCTTTGAAAACATGCTGCAAAGTAAAATAGAAGCAACGCGCTGTAGATATTCAGAACTCAAAGCCACTATTTATGGTTTTTTTTCCCCTTAAACTAGTGAAAATCCCTGGAAAAGAGAATAAAGAGAAAGAAAAAGTGTTGTTATTTGACTGACACTTGCTTTTAGAAGAGATTTTCACTTTCGCTGTCAAAGATCTGACTGAGAGAAATTTTATGCTAATGTGAACCATGTTAAAGCTTTTTATGCCTTATGTTGTGTTTTAGCATTTTTGCGCTATGACTGTTAAATGTTTAGGGATGTTTTTTTGAGGTAAATATTTTAGTGCTTTCCCCCCCCCCCACATCTGTCTAACCTGACAAAACATACCCTGCAGCATGTGGCCATAAGGTGTATTATTAGGTTATTCTGGCATGAGGTTTGAAGCGTATAATAGTCATTGGCTGACAGCACACCGCACGACTAGACAAAATGACTGGCTTTCTCTGCTACATGAGAATGACAGGCCACTTCTCTGCCTTCAAATGCTATCTTTCTTCTTTCAGGGTCCCTCTAACAACAAATCCGTGGCACCTCTAAAGGAGGGGTGATGCCAAAGTGCATTATTAGTCCAAAAGACGAGGGGAGAGACAGACAGGGGCAGTGAAATGGAACAGTGTCTGGTGACTGATAAGTGATGGGAGAAGAAGGAGGGTGAGGCGCTGTTTTGGAGAGGTTAAGAGGAAAACATGTTTGTTTTTTAAAAGACTCCTCAATGACATACATCTTTCCAAGCTTTTGAGATACTTTCTCTTTTCTCTTCTACCCATCCTACTTTACTTCATTTATTTACTCCTTACACATCTTTCCGCCGCTCCCTTGTATCATTTTGTCCAGGCTGCTGGATTGATTGGTGAGCATGAAAATCAGGGAGAGGTTGATAACAGCTGATAAGTCCTCAGGTGCTAAGAGCCCAAATGACGTTTTTACGCCGTCGTAAAAGTGGGGAAAAAAGCAGTAAAACTGACGAATGGATGAACCTTTTGTCACTTTCCCTCTATAAGCTCCAAGTAAATAGTGAGTGCAAATATGCACATCTATGTTTTCATTGTGAAGCCGTGCATCATGTGTGCGTCTTTTGCCTTGTCTGGATGGGAAGAAAAGAGAGCGATGATTATGCCCAGAAATAGGGGCTTTCATCTCGGGCTTATCGAGCCAACGCAGGGGGAGATTGTTGGCCAGTAGAGCAAAACAGCCACAGTTGCTGCCACAGCCTCCCCCCCCAGCTCATCTACACTGGACCTTTACTTTACCCCCCTCACTCTGTCCCCTTCATACACACAAACTGGATAAATCATAAACACGCAGAAACATGAAAACACAAGATGTTGAGAAGCTTTTAGCCATTGGCTGTTTTTACTTTCTCACATGGCTCAGTAACAGTTTCTGTTGTTTCTCACACGATCCAACGATGCCGTTTTCGGCACTATATGCTGCCAAAGACTTTGCACCCATTTCCTGCTATCATTTTGTTTTTGGATAGAAACCAGAAGACGTGGAACCCACAGTGCCAGCGACGAGGACATATGCACCTCTAAATCATGGGGTATTATCCTGCTGGGCTCCAGTGAGCGACCATAACCATGATGGAAGACACCAGATGATCAGTGTTAAGCAGCACAGTTCATTTCCATCGGGCTTGTTTAATATTAATGGGGCTGAACTTCTCTAAAATCTACAGCTTTTTTATTTAAAAGAATTGGTGTGTGAGTCCCGTGCCAAGAAGATTTGCCTCACAGGTGAAAAGGTCAAACGTACTAACCCACGTTGACAACATGTTAAAGCTTAGAAGCAAGAAAAATGGAAAGGTCAGTTTTCGATTGTGGACAGAATAGATTTGGTTTGAAAAATCACATCAGAGAGACTGAGAAAGACAGAGATAAAAAGTGATTGTTGGATTTCTCTGAGAAGATGTCAGACCTTTACTTAGCTGCTTTTGTCAGGGATAACAGATTATCTGTCTTTATCTCAACTCAAGAACAGACCATCTTTTATGTAATTCAGGGTCAGCTCGGTATCATTTGTATGTTGTAACTGTTTATCTCCTAATAAGAACAAACCTCTATGTAATATGTGAGAGATGTAGACCGAGCATTTCACATTGCTCTACAAATGGAGCCTCGGTCCAGGTCTGATTTCGGCCATATGGAGGTAACGGCTGTCTGGGTCTGACCGCAGCCTCCCCTCCCCTGCTCCGCATGGCACTCACTGGACACCTTAGGTGGTGGCAGAGTGACGGGCTGCCCGTCTAGCCCCCATTTGTGCTGTCTAACAGGCTGGACATGAGGCACAGCATCTGTCTCCTGAGGAAATGCTCACACCAGAGATTGGCCTAGATTTCAGCCAGACCAGCACAGGAAAAGGTGCATATCTCTGGAAAACAGCTACCATCTAGCAATTCTATTCAAATATTATCCTGCTTCCTACCAGCGTTCTGCCCTATAAAATGTGTCCCACTTACTGTACAAATCTACAAAAAATAAAAGCGAATTCTGATTTCTTTTAGAGACAAAATAAAAAGGCTGCTTTATATTGACCTAAAATCTGACGCTGATTAAAGAAAGATACATTCAAACTAGAGGTAAACAAGGCACTTGGTCAGAGGTGGCCTTAGCAGTAGAAAAAAGTGGGCAATAAAGGATCCTTTTTTTGTTAGTTAGATTATTTAGTATCCTTGAGAAGGATAGAAGACTGGAGTTTGAGATATTTGATCTGTCGACTCAGAAGTAGGTCTTTAATAAAGTTTAGTTGTTAGAATGAATGCCTCAAAATATGTCAGAATATGGTATTTATAGTCATGAAAAGTGCCTCTAGGTTATTAATCGCATGAACTCTGTATTTTGGATCCCTAAAATACCCTAATGGCCAACCAAAACCTGATTTTACCTGCACTTTTTCAGTTACTACTCTAAAAACTAATTAACTAATGATTTTTACTCTGCATTATTGTCGAATACCAAAGTGCTGATTTGGGTAAAACTTAAAGCAGAAAACAAATGGGTCCTGTGAGATTCTAAAGGCCAGAGGCTGTGGGACAATTTAACACAGCCACAAGCAAAATACATGGCTACAGTCTGAACGGAACCCCGCAGTGTGAGTTTGCAGAGATAGCCGTACACACATGCAGAGAGAAAATCACAAATGAAATGTTGAATGTAAAATGGTCCGGCGAGAGTCATAAATCTCTCAGTGGCCGCTGGGCAGCTGGGGTCGAGCAGCAAGCAGTCCTGTCAGAATCCTGCAGCTGTGTGAACAGATCCGGGCAGTAAAGCAGGGAACAGCCAGGCAGACCTGCAGGCTGGAAACTCAAATCCATCTCTGAAACACTTCTTTTCTAACAGTGAGAGGTCTATTCTCAGTACTGTAAGTCAATAGAGGCTCAGATTTATTTTGCCTTTGTTTTAGCCACAAAAGACATTTTACCTTTTGAAAAGAAACAAAAACCCTTCAGGGCTCCACCACCAAACAGAAATGGAAAAATTCATCTGTATTGTAAAATATTTGGCTATATGTGTTTAGCTCCATAGTGATCCCCACAGGTTAGTGAACTGTAACTGCTAAGCTAACTGCTGACATGCCAATTAGCCTATAAATGTTACTTCAGCGCTTCTTCCCTCTTTAATAAAAGTGTTTAATTATTAAAATGAAGTGCAGACTTGAGAGCAAAATTCTTAGCATAAAAAGCACCCAAGGACATGATATTACTTACAATAAAAAAGTACAACTTTCACTACAAAATCCTGATTAACTTTTAAAAGGTACCTTTCAGAGAAGCATTTAACAAACTAAGACATTTTAAAGAAACCTTTGAATAGCTGCTTCCTACTGTTACTTGATAACAAGTACAGGTTGTTTTAGAGGTATTTAGTTTCTTTAGTCAAACGGAGCACGAAACATCAAAGCTATGATTGTTTAGCAACAATAAATTGACCTGAAAATTAAGTGCAACTTGTATTTTGTGTCACACCAAACTATAAAACCACAAACATGGGGGACAATTGACCGGGAGCCAAGTCTATGGAGTGTAATACGTCTTACAAGGGGATCTCATGCACACAAGTGCACGGATCTGCGAACTGTGAATTTGACTTTTGAGACTTTCTCACGTATAATTCTGCGTTCGAGGCTGGTGAACAGCTGGGAAATCTGAGCTTTACCACATTTACTGGGAAAAATACATTTCTGGCTTAAATCTCAGAAACTCTACAGTATCTTAAATCACTTACATTGACATTAATGGTGTTCCAGAAATGTTACACTTTGCAAACTGAAATAAACAACCTAAAAAGAGTTGGTTAAGAGTTTAGCAGAACAAATATTACCAGAAAAATGCATATAGCTCAGATAAAGAAACATCTTGATCTTTTCCAGAAAAGTTGTGTTTTGGCCATCACAAGCACACAAACGTTTTGTTTCAAGGTTTTTTTTTTATTCTGAAACCTTTTAGGATGGTGACAGCTGTGGTAGTCTCAGGTGTAAGTCTGAAAACTTAAAATTTCACATTAAAATAAAAAAAATATCCCCCTTTGCCTTAGGTGACTAAGTGGCGTATCTAAAAATCCACAACAAAACAATGGATGCCAACAGCACCACACTGTCAGGTGTCTTTTCTAACAAGAACTCGTGGTGCTAAAAGCCAGTGACCATGACACACATAGCACCTGAGCATCTAGACAAGTGTTAATATGTCACTAGACTTGGCTCGCTTTGCACCTGTTCCGGCCAGGTTTCAGCTACATTACCAGCATCCTTTGGTTTTTCACAGCTAACAATGAGCATAATGAGCATGGAGTGCCCTGCTGTATCTTGCTGATGGAAGTAAAATAAGCCAAACACATTTCATTTTGTCTCTGTGCCAAAGTAAAAAAAAAAAAAATGAGAGGAGGCAGAAACAGATTGCTGAGAGGGAGACGGGCAGAAGGAGAGCAGAACTAATGAAGGTTACAGAGAGGGATGTAGGAAAGAGGAAAGGAGACGAAACAAGCGATTGTGGAGGGAGTCTCCCTGGATTTGCAGAATCCCCTTAGCCTCCAGTTTCAGGACAAAGTCACACTGACACACTTGCTGCCTGATGAGCCCTTTTTCTCGTCTTTTCTTTTTGTAACACAACGAGAACTGGAGGTGTCCACTAACTGTCACAAACGCACCACAGAACATTTACCAGCGAGTGGGTTCTCACTTTTTTGCCTGGGATACTTTTGGACATTTGCCATGTTGCCAAGATACCTGCAGAGGAATGTAGAAATAACAGGTAACCAGGATGGTCATTTTTTGGGTCTGTTCCAGCTAATCTCCACGCAAACACAAGGTTTGTTGTTGCATCTGCTGCTGTTTTGTGTCATAAAAACACTGCCAGAGGCTCGTTTTTTTAAACTCTCTCTGCTCTTTTTTTTTTTTTCTACATAAGCTAAATAAAAAAAGAAACAAGTTTGTTGCAGAATGTTAGTGAGCAGTAATAACAAACTATGGTGACCAGATCTCTCAAAAACAAAGCATGACCCAAATAAACAATCTTTTTTTGAAAGTTTTTTTCTTTCTTTTGACAATTTTAGCGTAAAATCCAGTCTTTATGAAATGTGTCATTATCAGGACTTAAACGGCTTTACAGGATTTTGTTTTTGTTCTTTTTTAGTTATTTTTAGATGGCTAATTAGTGTACGATTTCTCAGTTGGTCACGTCAGGCGGCTTTGCTTTTGTCTTTGCAAACAAACCCGTCTGACTTCGGCAACACAAAAGCAGCCACGACCTCCTAGAGTTGCCTTTAATTGACACGGTTAAGGCTGATAACACAAATATCAAGCATCTCATTATTGCATGGGGCACTGAGATTACAACCCTGTGAAAGAGCCTCATAAAAGCGGCATCCTGCTACGATGGAAGATAACATTTTTTTCTTCCATTTTGGTAATCCAATAACAGAATAGCTGCCCTGTCACAATGAACTTAATTAACATAATTAAAACATGCTGGTTACTTTTGTTTTTTACAACGGGGAAAGCATCGGCACAAAATTGAATTTGATCCTTTGGATAATAGTATCTAAATAAAGCATAATCACTACTAAACTAAGTAGCCTAATGTTCAGCCTGACTGCGCCGTATCAAGTTTCCTTGCTGTCTGTAACAGTGGAAGACACTAAATGATGAATGAACACTGGCTTGTGTCTGCTCAACAAGAGAGAAGTGCACGTGTTGTTGTTCTCTACAGTCAGCTTCAAAAACACATTTCTTGTAAGAAAAACACCAAATTACATCTTGATGTACTTGAACTGAATGTTTGAAATTTGTCAAACCGCCTTTTTTATCAGTTGTTTACCACATGTCCCAGCTCCTAAAAGGACTTCAATAGTTCTTATTGTTATTTTTATGTCTTATTTCCATCTCTAGGCTGAGGAACTTTCAACAAAAGGTCAAACTTTTCTTAAAGGACATAAATAAATCCAGTTGAGTGATAGACAAAGGTCAGTAAGTTCCCTCCTGACAAACAGTTTACAGAGAGAGAAAAAAAAGCAGCAGAAAGCATTAACTGCTTCTCTTTTTGAACCGTGTTGCTTGGAGAAAGTCACAGGCAGAGGAAGATGGGATGATTTCCCCTGGAGCCAGCGCAGGAAGAAGAGCTGAACTTGTTCTCACATCTTCTGCTTTAGCTCCGTTCACTTTGATGGAGACGGGAACTCTCACACAGACATGGCATTCTGCCTGGCTGCTCTTTTTGTTTTTTGTTTTTTTTTACATATTCCTGCTATTTTTCTCCAACTTTTTTTCTAAAACCATATTTTTCTTCACATTCCTATTTTTATTTATTTTTTGACACTTTGCTCAATTTCGTTAAGGATGCTGCCTGCTCATCAGAAGGAAAATCCAGCTCCTTTCCAACCATCCTTGCCCTGATTTACATCATCATGACTTCTCCTCCTTCCTCCTCCCAAAGTTTCACTTACCTGTGCGATCTCATAGAGCAGTTTGTAATGTTCCTCCCGTTTCTGCAAGGTGCACAAATTGCAGCCCATTCTAGTTGTCAGGGAAACAGCGCCGAGTGCCCGCCGGAGTGTGTGCGCTGTCTGCGGTGTGTGTGTGAGCTCTCCCCCAGGGCGATGCACCACTCGGGCTCCTCTTCCTTGGCTCCCCCACTCTTCTCTCTCATCCGTGTATCCTCAGAGATCCTGCTCTGTTGCTCTGAGTGAGGCGCACACACACTCACGCGCACATGCTTCACTATATGTTTTGTGATATGTGTGTTTATGATGGGGGGGGGGGGGGGTGTATAAGTCAGCCGTGCACCTGGCGTCCCTTCCCGTCTCTCCCGTCACTCCGCCTGACTCTCAGTTGCATGCCTGCAGACACTCTTCACTCCTCCACCTCCTCTCTCAGTGTGAGCACGCTCTCGCTCGTACGCACACTCCTGGCTCGCGGAGACACACCTCCTCCTGTGGCAGGCTGCCTGCTTCCACTTCAGCTCATGAATAGACAGCATCCTCATTGGCTGTTCAAGGGAGAGAGGGATGGGAGTGTGGACCGGGGTTTAACTTGAGCGGCGGCGGTGGTGTGTAAGTGAAGTTAAGCCGTGTTTGTGTGCCTATATTCTAAAAATCATTTCCAAGTGTGGAAGCCCGGGCAGCAGCTAAAATGCCATCCCTGCAGTTCATCAAGTCAGCGAGAGGGCTATTTGTCAGTGCACACGTTGAACAAATGGATTTGGCATGGAAATCAATCTCATTTGGATTCAACCTGATAGCCTTTTGCACTCAGTTGCCGCCTTTCCAAGAGCGGCGTTTAGTGGCTGCCATAGATTTACAGTCAACGTGCGATACTTCTCCCAACGCATGCTTCCTCTCCCCTGCCTGCAGTTAGACAAGGGCACCGGACCGGCCTGACACACAGGAAGAAACACAGACTAATATTGATTGGTTTCAAATTAGCTTCTAGCACTGGTTCATCTCTTCAACAGAGAGGGAGGTGTGTGTGTGTGTGTGTGTGTGTGTGTGTGTGTGTGTGTGTGTGTGTGTGTGTGTGTGTGTGTGTGT
>JAUBOC010000063.1:11503557-11525630 GCA_032275365.1 Anablepsoides cearensis
GGTGATGTGTCCCACATTGTCCCTCGTAAGCACCATTTTTGTCCCACATTTGGTTTCTTGGGATCTGGTCACCCTACCTACTGTTTCTGACACTCCCACTTCAACACATCTTCATAACAATAGTTCCGGTTAGGGTTACTCTGTGGGGCAGAAGCTCTGCTGCAGACTGAGCTCCAGGGAGGAGCTTTGTACAAATAGGCGGAGCTTTGTACCAGCAAGTGGCCACAGGAGATTCAAGGATTTCTCAAACTTGCATGATTGAGTCAAAGCAACACTGTATGTTTTTTGGAGGGAATGCCATTATAACATGATAGAAAGCTGGAAAAAATTTGATTTTGCATAATACACCCCCTTTAAACCATCTGTTAACTCACCAAATATACTTAATTTTAAAGAAAGCAATCCAGATTTTCACAAAAATCTTATTTATTGTTACTTTTTTACATGCCTAACTTTAGCATATTTAGCCAATTTATGCAGCATTATATTAAAGACAGTCATGCTAGCAATGTTTATTTTCTTATTGTGAGCTCTCTGTGTGTAACAGATGTATCAGGAAATGTAAAGGTTAAACAAAATAAGAAAAAAAGCACTAACCAAGGAAGAAAACTAAATGAGTTAGAACACATTTGACATATTAATTAGTAATTAATATGTCATAATAATAATTTGCAGCTTTATTCTCTTAAATTTGACATGAAAAACTTTGTTATACTTACTTTGAAATGACATTCTGCTGTGAAATATAGTGAGTTACTATTATAGCAGCACAACCTCATTTTAACACTGGTTCTCACAAAGATAGTAAATGTTTACAGCATACTTTTACCTTTTTTATAATTGCTTTTTTTTAATCCAATAGCGGTCAGGTCAGTTTTTTATGATCTAATACAAGGCCATGCTTTTACAACCACATTGTATGAGAGGGGGGAAACAACTGGCACAGAAGGTCAGATTTAGGCTTTTATTAGTACATACCAATAGTGAAAGTGATAATGCTGTCAGGAGCGTTTTTACAGCCGTTTCACTGCTTGTTCAAGACAAATCTGCCTGTTAGAGATTACTGCACTTATCATATTTCCATGTGCTAATGGCGCGCACATTTGCTGCCATATGTTTGTCAAACCCGTGTCATTTACAGCGAGTCGGGTGCTCGGGAATAGGATCGCTTCTTTCGCCCCACTTTCTTGACTTTGTGTGGTGGTTGGCATAGCAACCCTGCAATATGACAGAGCTGATGACAGAAGAGCGCTAAGCAGAGATCTGTCACGGAAATAGCCCGGCATGGTGGAGCTGTGCCGTAATGATGTGTGCACCTGTGAGTGTGTGTGTGAATCTTCTGCTGTGTCCACAAAAAAAAAGAAGAAAAACTGATAATGTCAGTCTGATTTGACCTGGGAGCTCTCCTCTCTTCAGAATATGACAAAGAAGTTGTGTCAAGTGGGTTTGACAAGAGTGCCATAGTGGTGGCAAGCAAAAAAATAAAAATTTGTTTGGGAGTGCAGCCAGTACTAGAATAAAGTGCTTTTTGATTGACGCTTATGCCAAGATTAAAAAAAAAACCTGAACAAGCTGCAAGGTAGTCACTTAAAACCAGACACAAAGGTAGAAATTTGCTTTGTACACAAGAATCTGTATTTGTGTTGCAACTTGAACAAAAGGGGCCACATTTTCATTTTAAATACCTCAACTCAGCTGACAGCAGCTATAAATGTCCTCAAGTGTGGCGGTGGTGAGTAAGCCTTTAGAGAGTCACTGATAAAAAATATGCAGGGCTGTTATTAAAAGTCCAACCATCTAATCATGCTAAACCCAGTCCCCGCTTGGCGTAATGAGTCTGAATGACAAGAAGATCAGCTGCACTTAGAGGGCCATTTCCGTTGGGTCATTTTGCTTCTACAGCTTTTGCATATACATCACCACATTTTTAAGCATTTATAGTACCTTTAAAATCATGTAATAATCAGTTTCTTGCATTTAAAATATAAAGAAGTTACATGTAGTTGCAAAATATCACCTGTTTTGTAGATCATTATTTTTTTCAGCTGTATTATGACTATTTTTTAAAAGTGCCTGTGACATGCATATTCTTCAAATACAAAAAGTCAAAGAAAAATCTTTATATTTAAGAAAGTTGGAATAATACACACAATTTAACCCATTTTGTCCCTTAACTGGCATTTTTTCTTTTGAACTGGACTCAGCCAAAGTGAAACAGGAAGGTACATCAAAGGGGAACTCTTTAACAAAGTAAACTCTCTGGTCTTTGTTTATTGAAACAATATTATTTGAACTTTGACTCTTCTTCATCGCTCTGATAGTGACTCAAAATAATCTTAAGAAACATCAGATTCTTCTCTACAGTCTGTGTTGTTGGCTGTTGTAGCAACGCTCTGTTCACATGCAGACATTCCCCTTTGACATCACTTCCTGTTACTTTACAGGCAAATATCTCAACAACTGTTCATCTCAGCGACATGAAATATATTTTGCAATAATTTATCAATGTCCTCTTTCTAAAAATGGGTTTATATGTATTACAAAAATTTGATGTCACAGGCACTTCAAGTTTGCATTATATCGTCTTAATGTGAGAACCTACTGCACATGTCTGTTTTGACTTCTTTTTTACTGCAACCAAAAGCTATATTTAGATTTTTAAAAAGATCCTAAAAAGTCAGTTGAACTCTAAAGGCAAACTCCTGATTTTTTATTTTTATGCAAAGCATATTACCACACTTCATGCTTTCTAAAACAGTAATAATAAGCTGACCAAATGATAATGACCAACAAATGGCAGCATGAAGCATTCATTTATGCAGACGTTACTAGATGTAATCTCAGCCGGCTCCTCAAAAGGCAATTTTAGCCAAAAGCCAAAAGGATCTCATCTCGCCTTTGTTCATCAAATGACATGTTTTGAGTAAACCACTGCACTGAAACTCTTCGCTGGTTTGAATACAAAACAGTCAGATGCCATGACTGGGTAAATAATAATAGTAAAATGATTAATTCTAACAAATGTAATTACACGCTCAAAATCTTTTCAAATTAAATATATTTCTTGTTGTTTGGTGATGTAACAATATCTTGTGAAAGTCACAGGGCATTTAAAGCCACTGTCTTGTTATATATTAAAAATAATAGATTTGAGAAATGAAGACGAAAGAGATTAAAAAGAGTGACAACAAACTGGAAAAATGCAGCGTGAGGAGCATTGCATTAAGAAAAATAGGATATTCAGTCGCTGGTAGAAAGTGAGAGTGACGGAGTGAAGGGAAGAAAAAAAGCATTGATCAAAGGCCGGGGCTGTGCTCATCCCGCTCTGTGCATGACAAATGGAGGTGTAGCTTGAGGATCTAGTACAGTATATATATGTTGTCTTCCTGCCTGAGCTTGTCATGCTTCCCTGCTTCCAATGCATGACAATTATCCGGCTCCAGACTGCTCAAACAGAAACACAAGCAGTGACTCCCTGCCGCGGCTTTAGCACAAAACCTCAGATGTCAACAAGTACTTCACCAGGAAAACTGAGGGTTTAAGGGTTGTGATTATTTTCTGTTGGGTTAACGTTTTTATTTTGTGCAAAAAGAATTAGTGAAAATTTAGAGCATCTAAAAAAAAAAATCTCATTCAATCATCTCCATTTATGGAGACTAATATAAATTTATGTCTCTGGACAGAAGTCTTTGTTTCTTTTCAGCTGTGATTTGGGTCATAAACCTCATGAGCCATAGGGTCATGGACACTGAGGTCACCTCCAAAATCATCCCAACCAACTTTTCTTTTTGTACACAAAGCTCTATCATATCAGAGCTGTTGATTAGAATAAATGCTACTTTACGGTTTGAACAATCAAAATATAAAAAACATGGCAAACGTGTTGTTTCTGGTTTTCTTCGACCAGCTGCATTTAACCATACATTTTTATTGGTTAGGTTTAGTGTTATAAAACTAAATATGAGTGTGAGATTAATTATAAAAATCAAATAAAATTCAGAATTGATTGTTATTAGCACATATTTTCATTGTATGACATGATTAAACTAAATAAACTCAACATATACACTGTATTATACCAATTGTTGAAACTGTTTGTACAGTTTACCCAGCAGGGCTGCAAGTCTTTGCCACCATTACCTTGTAGGTTAGAAGCTAAAAGGTTTAGGAATCGCTGCTTTAGCTTACAGTATATCTTTTAATAATTTGCACTGAAAAGCAATTTTAAAGGTAGCATGGCTTTATTCTGTCCAATAAAAGATTTGCAACTTGGGGCTCAGTCAACTAAAAGTCTCTTTTTCTTCTTTTCCTCACCCAAATAATATCAAAATGTTGCTTCTTGTTATTGGTTATGTCGAAGCGTATTGGCTTAATTTAGCCAATATGAAATGAGAGTTGTGTTCTTTTTGCTGCTTGTCATTTTACATACGGATGGAGACCGTGTCCTCACCTCGGGTCAAATAAAATCTCTCATTTTCTCGAGCTGAAAACAGGAATGCGTACAGAGGTGCAAATAAACCCTTTTTAAGAATATACCAGAGTTATATAGCAGAGTTTTAAAATGCTCCCATCAACCATGGCAGGGTTTTTACACAACCTCTGGGATTTTCACAAGCTAATATAAATTAATGTTGTGAAAAAAAAGAAAAAAAAATACGTGACTCTATAAAAACTTTGGTATTATACCTTAAAATTGTATGCACACTGGAGTTATATTTGAAGCCTTACAGCCTTAGTGCTTAAAATGAGTGAAAACCATTTAAAGGACTGAAACTAAATAGAAAAGTAATTCCTGAAAGGGCTTTATTTTAGAAGCACAATATTAGATTTTAATCCACTTTACCTACCTTACATTTTCTGATGTTGACTTTATTTGGGTATCTATTTCTAGAGAGAGAAAAGCACAGTGTAATGAGAAACATAAGATAACTGAGCAGGATGTACATTCATTGACTGTAAATTATGCACACGTAAACAGTCTACACTCATACTTCAAAAGACAGAGCCATGAATAATGAGTAAACCCAAAAGCACTGATTTCACCATGGCTCTAATGTACTCCCTTCAAGGCTTTTTTCTTCAAGGTAATTTTAAATGTAATACCCTTTTGTGTTAAAATCTGGAAATTTGCACAGAAATTTAGTGCATTTAATATTCCATTATTAACGCGAAAATGCATTGCACATTATGACAGCACTCAGTCACGCTCGTTTTTACAAAGCAGACATTTCTCTTTCATTATAGAAGCGATTTTGCCGTTTTATTTCCCCGCATTTTAATTTGCGCGCACCGTTAAGGGTTTCAGAGCAGCCTTGTTTTGAGGATTCGGCTCTGAAGCTGCTTCGGCTGATGGAGATTCGTGCGATTTGTTTTGTAACATCCTTGTAGAGGAGACCTGTTGACCCATCTGTTCAGCTACTGATTATCTTTTCAATGGCAGAGGAAAATATGTTGCTCATTACAAGCAGCGGAGATTGATTGTGGCCTTCTTGCCTCGGCGCAGTGAGTCTGATTGGCCTGCAGCAGAGATAATTGCAAGTTCTGTTGTCTGATCAACCACTTCTCTAAGCAGTCTTTTTCATCTGGCTGCCTGCACTGGAAACTAAAGCTTTCATCAGTCCCGGGTCTTAGGGTCACACC
The DNA here is from genome assembly GCA_032275365.1 of Anablepsoides cearensis. Taxonomy (NCBI): domain Eukaryota; kingdom Metazoa; phylum Chordata; class Actinopteri; order Cyprinodontiformes; family Rivulidae; genus Anablepsoides; species Anablepsoides cearensis. The sequence goes on from JAUBOC010000063.1 coordinate 11,509,198, forward strand.
TTTTATTCTTCACTACTCATGCTAATATCCTCCTAGGAACAATGTGTTATATCTTTAGATACAGAAAATATTTCAAATGTTACTCATAAAATAACAGAACTGCACAACAAAACATGTTTTCTCCACCTAAATCTTTAATCAAATCAGCGTCGAATGCGAAGCCACGGTATGTAAATGAGTTTCCCGTTTTTTGTTCCCTTTAGCTGATGTGTCCAGATGCTACTTCTAATTAAGAACCATTCCAAACAAATTCAGTCATCACAGCGGCAAAGTCGTGAGTGTGTGCCGTATCAGTATTCATCAGATGGCTCCTTCATCTCAAAACAAGCATCTTCAAAGTTTTTGTAACGTTAAAAACCAGTATGGAAGCCGTTTTAATGTCACGTTGTGTCGGCTGAGATGGAACGAGGATAAATGGGAAGTTGACAGCACTTTTCATTTTGAGTTTGAAAAATACAGCAACACATCCCCTCCATCCTTTCTTTCCCTGTTTATTGCTAATAACCATAATCGCTCATCATTACATTCAGTGCTCTCCAAACCCAGCTGTAATTGGGGTCATCTTAAAGGGTGAGAGGTCACACCATAATCTCCGTGCTCTGGCTGTGATTTAATACCACAAGGGTTATAATAGGTCAAAGGAAAAACCATATCAGAAGTATGTGTTAAATTTATTTATTAGGGTTATTAAGAAACGTAATTGCATGGATCAGACATCTGTTAAAATCATTATTTTCATTTATTTGTTGGCTACGTATTTCTAAATGTTTATAGGTGTTGGTGTAACAAATTGCAAGTCAGTAATAAGGATGAGAGATTCTCTTCAGATGAGTTATAATGGCAAGTTTAGACAAGGAACACCTTATATGGAAGTTCCCGTTCTGTTTGGGTAAAGAAAAATGATGGAAAACTAATAATGTAAAGGATTAAAAAGGCCTTTTTTTGTTTTCTAATCAATACTTGAAGAGACTTTTGCATTGACAGTCATCTATGTATCACTGTCTGACCTCATTACCCTAAATCCCCTGCTCCTCTGACCTTTGACCTCATCCCAGTGCTTTCTCACACACTTGTCGTTATGTCACAGTTGTACCAATTTGTTTCAACCTTTGTCATGTTCTAAAGTTGTACCCTCTTTTTTTGTGTTTATTCCCTGGGGTATAACGGACTTTGATTGGCAAAGCTGTTCATTAACAAACTATTGGTTCGTTTTCAGGAACATGAGAAATGGGTTTGAGAATTGCATCTGACAAAACGGAGTCTGAAGTCGATGGGTAAGACCTTCCAGCACCTGGGGTTAATGACTTGTTGAGACCGGGGATTGTACGAGTCTGCTTCTTGAAATGGCTTAGCTCATGGTGACCAGAGCAGAATTTATGTTTCTGTATTAACACAAAAAAAACGTTCAACCCAATAAAACCAAATGCCACACACTTATCAGTATTCCAAGAAACGGCTTGCAAAGGCTTTTTTTTTTCTTCTCTGCAAGCAGACGATGTTAGCAAATAATCTGCTCTCACAGGGGAACTCTGGTCACATCGGCAAGGAGTCGGCTTATAGACTCAGTTAATTTATGTGATGTTCTCAAACAATGGAGGCTTCACTGTGCAATCCATCAATGACTAATGCAAGGGTGTCAAATCTGTACTAAGAACTGACAGAACAGGGTACCTATTGTTTGGGAGGTGTTCCTTACATTATGCTGGTTATGTCAGTTATGCGTGTGCTTGTCAAGGCTGTATTCACAATTTTTTTTATGAATGCATTAAGATATTGCAATGAATACAGAAGAAGACAGATAATTTATTGAAGGAGACAGTCCTTTTGTGTAAAGCTTAAGCTTCCTCGAGTCGTACCTGCAGACAAAAAGAAGCCTTTCTGAAAAGAGGAAATAAATTCTCCTCTCGGGGACCTTTACCAAATCTTTGATAGATCACGTCGTGTCAACGTGTCTTCCCGAAGACAATTAGTAACAAAACACAGATGTTTTTCTTACCCTTATTTGCAATATGTTATTAATTAGGTGACATTATTACTTGACAAGTGCATGCTGAGTGGAATTGACGGATTTTTGTGGAGACTCAGAAATTACCAAAACCCAAACATCTGTTAAGTCGTTCATTTTAGCACCCAACTGTGGCGCTGTCTGCAGCCCACTGTACCTCCCTCCTTTGGGGTTTTGACAATTGACAGATGGCTGAAAAAAACACACTTTTCATTTGTGTGTGCATGTCTGTTTATGTACCCATCTGTCTGTGTATATGGAGATATTTCACTGCACATGGGCAAACAAATTTGTGTTGTCTAACTATTGGCATGTAGCATCAAATAAGGTTGGGTATTCCTCCTTTTTGTTATCAACACAGTTCTCAGCAGGTGCTGCAATTTTAGTGCAGCCTATGAAGCACAAGGAAAACTAGAGAGAAGCAAGAGAAGCAAATTGTGGAGCAGATCTTTAGCTACAGCAATGGCTAAAGTAGCATCTTCGCTTTTTATACGTAACCAAATATTCATTTTCTAAATTTCAAATAGCTTCTATATGGTGATAAATTAAAGATGCAGGTGAAATGTTTTCGCCAAGGGGAGAGAAGATTTTTTTAAAAACTGCAAAGTTTATTCTTTGAGCAGCTGCCCAAAGCAATAGCAGGTCCATTAGCATTTTTCACTTACTTAGCATAAATTGACGTCTCCCTTGCTTTGAGCTAAGACCAGTCATTAAAAATGCATCCGTCTCAATTAAAGATAACGCATTAACTCATTCCGACACAAGACGTGTCACCTTTTGTGTTTATTTGTATCGGTAATCACTGCAAACTCTGTATGCGAGTGTGTTCTTCACAAGTGTTTATTTAGTTTAATCATGTTCCAGTGACTGCGGTAACGTAAAGAGGCATTTTATTGCTTGTACATGTCAAAATCAATTAACCAGTCTTGGAGTGCAGCTCTGTAATTATCTTCTGAAGATCTCCTGTGAGAAAAGTATTTCGCTGTTTCACAAGTAGAACTTTAAGTTTGTCAAGAAACTCAGACCCACAAGCTTAAAGTGCCTGTGACATGCATATTCTTCAAATACAGAAAGTCAAAGAAAACATCTTTACATTTAAGATAGTTGGAATAACGCACACAATTTCAGCTATTTTGTCTCATAATTCATATATTTTCTTTTGAACTTGGCTCAACCAAAGTGAAACAGGAAGTGACATCAAAGGGGAACTCTTTAACAAAAAGATCTCTCTGGTCTTTGTTTATTGAAACTCTCTTCTTTATCTCTCTTTCATAGTGACTCAAAATGATCTTGAGAAAGATCAGATTCTTCTCTACAGTCTGGGTTGTTGGCTGTTGTAGCAACATTCTGTTCACATGCAGACATTCCCCTTTGACATCACTTCCTGTTAATTCACAGGCAAAAATCTCAACAACTATTCATCTCAGCGACATGAAATTTATTTCGCAATATTTTATCAACGTCCTCTTTCTAAAAATGCATTCATATGCATTACAAAAATTTGACGTCACAGGCACTTTAAATATGACATTAAATTTATCAGGAATAAAAGGGACATATATAAAATCCACTTTTTTAGCTGTTAAATACATTTTGTTGTGCAGTTGGAGTCTCTAGCAGTGCAGAAAAGTTTAATTTAGTTTCTCCCAGTGCTGCAAAGATACTTTTATATTCTGTTTGGGTCATATTTTTCAGCCCGTTCAGTTTTCTCTTTTTTTTTTTGTGATGTTTTCTGAGTCTATTACATCAAATTATCTGCGACAGAATTGCCAAATTAGGTCTAAACTTGTCAACTACAATTTCCTCTTCTTTATACTGGTTTCATTTTGGGTCAGACGCCCAACTGGAGTGGACCGGTCTGGAAGCTGGAGGGGGGCGGGGCTTGCAGCATCTTAAAGGAACAGTAACAAAACAAGCTGCTTTAACTCACACGCCAGAAAAGCAGCAGACTGTACGAGGGGCGGGTACACCTTGAACAGGTGAAGTGCATTCAGTGTTCTTTAAAAATGTAAATTTCACAATATAAGGTTTTAAAACTTGGTTAGAAAGACATTTTTTGCAGTATAAAATTTTCAAATTTTAGACATTTTTAGATTTTTAAGACCCTGATTCTTTTCAATCTAATCTATAGTGTTTTTATTGGTAGTTAAAAATATACAGCTTTGCCATAGTGATTGAATTTTGCTGAAACCACCATTTACCTTATGCAGGATATCACAACTGCCTAATTAGTGTCCCCTATTCAGGTGAAGAAAGGGCACCATTGTCAAAGTTTACAAGGCAACACATTTGATACCCTTTGGCCCACACAGGAACTCATCATTTATAGTGAGTGACATATTAATGGCTGTGTTGTGCCTTTTCTGCGGTGGTAAAATTTTATAGCAGACAAGAGGATAAAATGTATACTAAGGTGGAAGGTAGCTATAGATACCAGGTTGGCCTTTACTTAATGCAATACCACTAATGTCTTAATACAACAAGTGCATCAAAAATAATGACTGTCTCTGAGGCAAAGCCTGATGCAATTCAGCAGCCATACTGACTCCGCTGTGAGAATCTGAATTTCATTTGGCTGACTGTCAGGAAGTAAAAGGGCTAAATCCCCAACAGAGCTGCCTTTTTAAAGGAAGACAAAGGATGTAACGATGCGTAAACATAATGTGTAACCACATAAAGATGCCACAGAGGCTCAGTCTTCCCGCACATCTGTTCCCACTTCAGATTCACATGAAGGCGGTGTTTTAGCTTTTTCAAGTTGACATTTTTATCATGGCTCCCAGTCAGATCTGTCAGTGTGGTGAGAAAAGTCTGAACAGGATATATTTGGAGGCACACCTTCTTTGAACTCTAACTAAACCTAAACTTTTTTTTTTTTTTTTACTTTTCTGTCATCTTTTGCCTGTGGGCAAATCTAGCTGGTTAATGGAAACTGTAAGATAAATCCTGCTCTTCTTTTGAGGCTGGAAGGAGGAGTGGAGGTGGAAGAGTTGCCTCATAGTGCTGCCATAACGTGGATGCTTTCAAAACCATTTTCTCTTCCCCTCAAAAGCCCTTATTTTCTTGCCTGTCTTGTTTTTTTTTTTTAAATCATATCAGAACTGTTTTTGCTTTCATCCTCCCAGTTCCCTCTTCTTGACCTTAGACATGTAGCATTCCTCTTTCATCATCTCGACAGCCATATGTCACGGCCCGCTGTTTGACAGATTAGCACTGCAACCTCACCAGGAGGAAGCTCTGAGTTTGAACCATGTTGCTCGGGCTTTTTCTGGGATTTTATATTGTTCTGTCCAGGTCTTCTGATGTTCTCACACAATCGAAAGTAATTCTTAAAATGCCATAATTTCTTTATATTGATGGTTGTCAACCTGTTATGGTTAACTTACATCCAGGGTTTGTAGCTTTTCACAATATATTAAACACATTTATGTATTTATGTATGTGAAATGATAAATGGGGGATATTAGATTTGAAATATTCTTTCAGATAACAGACTTTTCTCTGATTTCCCGTACAAATCATGTTTATTTGACTAGACCATTCATCAATCCATATATCCATTTATCTATTTTCTCCTTTATATCAGTGGTTGGGTGTGGAGGTAACAAGTTTATGGGGAAAACCCAAACATCCATCTCCCCAGAGACCTACTCCAGCTTCCTGGGGGGATACCAAGGTGTTGCTAAGCCAGAGAGAAACTAAAACCCCTCTGAAAGGGTTGGGGTTGGAAAAAGGTTAAACGTCTAAAACCCAATTAAGGCTCTAAATGTGGAGACCATTTACCAATAAAATGGAACAAGGCTGGACAAACAGGGAAGGCTCTACTGTTGATCTGCTTTGGTTCTATAAATGACCTTTGTTAAGGTACGTTTATAACCAAAGCTACAAACTTTATTATTCTGTTGTAGTCCTTTAATTCCTTTGTAAAACGTTCGCCTTTTCCTTGAACTAAATAATACACACATTATTCAGCATCTTAAGCACAAGCTTCATCGGGATTTTGTGAATTTCCCATTAATTTCCTTAATTGATAAACATCTCCACAAAAACAGAAAAGGTGTAGTGACATTACAAATGGGTTTTTAGCTTTATGGGTATACTGCTGGTAATCTTCACTTCGACTCAAAGAGGATTTGGAACAATTTCTCTGGCATCAGCACCAGAGACAACCACACAGAAAAAAAGGATTTGGCATATCTGCCAAGCAAGTTGGGGGGCTCTCAAGCAGTGCAAGCACAAATCTGGCAGGGGACTGATGAGCTAGCAACAAAGTGCTTTGTGTGATTCGGGGTATCTTGGGAGAAAAAAAAATCCACAATGAAGATTCCCAATTTAGCCAAATGAATGGGCGCTCAAATGCAATCACTTCTCAGTCACCGCCACACAGTGCAGGTAAAATGTTCCCCTTCAGCCTGAGGTGAACATTTGTTTTAGTGAGAAAGCACCTCCATCTCCCATCAGCCTGACAAAGTACCGCCAACTGGAAAGGAATATGTGTTCAAGCTATTTTTCACAGGGTAAACAGGGTCATAAACTATCTGTAAAGGCGGCAATTACTTTTAAACCTGACACTCCAACCCATTTGAGCCAATCAAACAGAAGAAGGAACCAGCAATCATGGACCTCGAGGCTGCTAACCAGGTTAGCCGCGCTGTTAACACGAGTCAGCTTTGACGCATTTGTCAGAGGGAGTGGGTTCCCTCCAAACCCAAGGAGTCATCTGAAGTTGCTGAGGGTTTCTGCTAAGAACCAGAATACCAGGCTTCTCTAGTGTGGACTAGAACTATCTGCCATATGGTTTTGGCTAATCTGTGTGATTTATAGACCAGCTAATTGCATTTCAGATAAGTTATTTTGCCTGTCATTCTTTTTTTTATCATTTCTTCATTTGCTATAGAAGAGTACAGAAGAGCATTGCATTCACCAAAGGAAAATACTCCTTATCTCGTAAATATAAAAGTGTCTCATATTTAAGAGGAAATAAAAACATTACAAATCCGATTTTTCTTGTAGTGTAGGTCAGCTGCGACTTTCCTTTTTTTAACCCGTCGCCCAGGCAGATCTCATAATTAAGAGAAATGGACCCCAATTTTGTTTTTCCTTTGGTGAATGCAATGCTGTCCTGTAGCTGTAGCCCTGTTTTTAATATTTTAAAAAAGTGGGGGTATGCAAAACTACTGTAAAATAGATAGCTTGTTGACGAGGCAAAATATGTGACCCATCACATCGAAATGAGGATTAAGTCCAAATGTGGGATGTGGAAAAATGGGCAGATAAAAGGGTTTGATTCAAACGTGTGCAAAATTGCATTTTGTCAATATATAATAAATTAATGCCTTATCAATGTATCATTTGAATGAACTGATTGAAATACAATCCTAAAAAATTAATTTTGAAGCATTTCTTTGAGCAGTAGCAACAAAAGAATCTTATTTTGAGGAAAAACGCCTTAAAAAGTTACATTTTTTCCTGTTAGCTGGCAATGTTTTTGTTTCTTTCCAACTGGAAAATCTTAATATGCAAATAATATTTTAGGTTTCTTCTTTTATTTTAACATCAAAAATTACTAAATAAATTTACATATAATTAGGATTCAAACCAAAGAGTAATGTATTATTGTAACCAACAAGACAAATTCAGTCATTACTCTGGATAAGCTTATGATATCAGAATGATCCAGGTATCAAATTATAGCTTTTAAAGCCAGAAATCTGAAAATATAATTAGGTCATTCTGTCCAAATTTGACCTAATCCTCATTTCAATATGATAGGTCACATATTTGGTTGAATAAATTTGGGCTATAAGGGTTGAAAGGTTTTGATCATGAAGGTGTTCGAGACAGCCAGCATACTTTCATTTCAAACGATGCTAGCTCTGTAACAAAATCCACTTGTGTGCGCTCACATCACAGGTCGAATCTGGCAATCAGCACTTCCTCTGATCAGGCAGCAGCAAAGGGAATATCTAATGTTTAAGTTATCGTATGCATTCTTCACCAACGCTTAGTTACTCTGTCTTGGATTAGTATTCTTTCTGTACTTGAATGTGTCAAAGAAGAAGAAACTTTATTTGGAAAATCCTAAATGTTTGTTCGGTTTGGACATCATCAATAGACAATGAAAAAATTGGCAACAAAAATTTTTTCCTTACAAAAAGACTTATTTCCTTTTACTTTAATGCTTTCACATGTTGCCATTGAATCATTCAGCCACATCTCCCTGTTTGAGTGCATCTTATTTAGACGGCACAGCCAGAGCTGAAGTTTAGATAACATTTAGCAGATAAACTGAACTTATCACCTTTTTTTATTTATGGTCGCAGTGCAGAGGATTGTGGAGCCTCCTGCCCATAACTTTGCACAATAAGAGCCAGACCATCACAAACAGATCTACAGTAACAAGGGATTTGCCATAATCTAGGTTTTGCATGCATGCAAGGCTTTTCTATTCAAAGCTTGAATTTGAAACACAACTGCATGAAGAAACTGAGTTATTTTAAAATAAGATTAATTTGAAGTTTGAATGAGCGAAATAGGCACAATCAACAATCTGAGGAGGTGCTGTCCTCCTTGTCACACGTAGTTTTGTTTACTGTGTAGAGGAGAGCCACACTGAGAGTGCTATTAAACACAGAGGGACCCGTGTATCACAACAAAAACCTTTTCAATCTCCTTCCCTGGAGAGAGACTCGCTCTCCTTGCCATTGGAAGTCTCACCTTTGTCCCACTGCTGTGATTGTAAATGATAGCAGCATTGATTTCAGCCTCACGTGGGATTTTCTCTGTCTGTGTAATTTGTTTATAGGGAAGGGGGTAAAATGGAAAGAAAGGAGATAAAAAATAGAGGTGAAAATGAGAAATAAAAGCCCCTCACGCAGAGATGCTACTGTACACAAGCAAGTCTACTTTTAAGTGCACGTAAAAGCAGAGATGGACAAAAAGCCTCTTTTCTCTCTCCAACAGCAATGAGAATTTTTTCTTTTATTTTTTCTGAGTTCAGAACAGGTGAAGCAATACTTGATATTTTTTATGTGATATCATGCTTAACAGTTGGGAAAAAGACAGCTAAAGAGTAAAACATTAATCCCTGAAAATAAAATTGTTGGGCTAGTGTGTGTGTATATATAATATATATGTGTGTGTGTGTGTGTGTGTTAAAGTGTGACAACACAAGTAGGAGTAATGGGTATCTGAGACACTGGGCAGAAATGTGGGTGCACTGCCATCTGCTGACTACAAAAACTAATTGCAGACATTGCTAGGCTGGGATTTTATTTTGTTTGAAAAAGTATTTTATTCTTTTCCTTTATTACAAATTCTAAAAAAACAGACTAAAGTAAAAATCAATCAATCAATAAATAAAAGCACTCACAGGAAGTTTTATTTTGAAAGTTCACTAACAACTACTTCTGGAAGATGTGCTTGAATTGGACACCTGAGGGCAGCCCATTTAACTCAAGCTGATGTGTGTGATTTATGCATATACCTTGTTTGGGCAAGACATTTGTGTAAAAAAAAAAGGTGACAGTAACCCATCTCAGGACCCGTTCCTCCCAGTCGTCCTCCATGGCCTGATCTGAAGCTGTCTGTAGCGCCCTCTACTACTCCAGAGCTGCCAGATGGTTCTCCAAATCCAGCCTGATGGGAAACTCAACAAACTGGTGGTTAGCCTCTATCAGTCAAACATGAAGTTTGTCAGGTTTCATCTCAGGTTAGCTCTGGGATCTGAACCCTGATTCTCCTGCACCAAAGATTTAGAGTTTTATTTTTCTTATTTATTTATGTGTAGTTTGATTAAATAGAAACATTTTAACCAGCAAGATTTATTCTTTCAGCTGCCTCCTGATGGAACTGAAGAGGAAGTGTGAGCAGAAAGGATTTTAAGCCTCAGAACTAACGACTCACTGCAATGAGGAAGCAGCTGAGAGAACAAAGGAACAAAGGAAGATGTATAGTTTTAAATACCTTTTTGAATCAAAAAATTCTTTATATCACTTTTACACTTTGCTGATAAAAACAAAACAACTTAGGGAAACTGAGGACTTCAGTCAACTTCTGTTCTACAATGTAAACATTGTGTGTTTCTTACATTGTTTAAACATCAAACTGAGACTAAGACATACTGAGGCTTACAGATAAAACCTAAAAGAATTGTTCAAATGTTTTAGCCCGTTTCCTTCACATTTTGCTTAATTGGCCAAACTCGGGGAAGTTAAAAACCTTTTACAAGAGCTCAGCGTTAGTCTGGTGGTGAAGTTATACGACATGTGTGCAAGAAGCTCACAAGTTCAAATCCCAGCATTGTCTCTGGCAACACAGTTTTGAAAAATTTCTTCACTTTCACCCAGGTAATTGGCTAAATTTAGGGAAGTAAAACCTTTGATTGGTATCTGGTAGGTAGCTCACTGGGTTAATCGCATGGTTGTTGTAACGTGAATAATCTGGCTTGCAGTAGATCAAATCCCAATGCCAACTTTGCTAGCACAATGAGAAAAACTTAATTTGCACTGTTTTGAAAGTTTCTTCCCTTTCACTCAGGTAATTGGATAAACTTAGGGAAGTAAAACCTTTGCAGTTAAAGCTGGCAGGCAGCCCAGTGGGTAAGTCCCATGGCTGTTGGTGCTTCATTGGTCTGTGGTGCAGGGTTCAAATCCCAGAGCCAAACCTAGCTTCTCAATGAGTGTCTGAGAGAGAAACATGTTCATTGGACTCAACAAAGGGTGTTTGAAATTCCACCCATCATCAGATATTTAGATATAATATAATCCTATATGTAACTATATAGGAAACTTACAAAGTACCTTCTGCTGATGAGCTTGTTTCTGTCAAAGTCACTTAATAATATAGATGCAAAATGTAGAACTAAACACATTCAATAAACTGAAGTTAGTAATAAATTAGAGGGGTGTGTGGCGGAGTGAGTCGGGAATGGGTGGGGGGTTGGGTGTGAAAGTGTGTATGAGACTAAAAGTAGACCCAGATCAGGAAGCCCAGCAGAGAGATGCCACCAGCTTTTATCTCTTTCAACCAGGTTAAACCAGGACAAACTAAGGGAAGTAAATCAGTGTTTAGACAAGGTGCCATGTAGTCCATTGGGTTAGTTCTTTGGTTGGTGATCGAAGGTTTGTGAGTTCAAATCCCACAACTAACTTTAGGCGTTTATACTATTAAGTGTTTTTGATAAGAAGAAACTCATTTGCAGGACCAGCTCTGGGATTTGAACTTCTGCACCTCAGATCATTCATGCATCAACAGCCTTGCAACTAAACCACTGGGCTGCCTACTTGGTCTTGTGTATTGGTTTTACTTCCCTTTGTATGGCCAATTACCTGAGTGAAAGTGAAGAAAGCTTTCAAAACTGCACTTTTCCAAATTCTCTTATCAAACTTGGTGCTGGGATTTGAACCCTGGCACAACAGGTCATTCATGCATCAACAGCCACTGAGCTGCCTACTGACTCTTGTGTATTGGTTTTACTTCCCTTTGTATGGCCAATTACCTGAGTGAAAGTGAAGAAAGCTTTCAAAACTGTACTAACAACATTTTTCCACATTGTTTTATCAAAGTTGGTACTGGGATTTGAACCCAGGTAGCACAGATCATTTACGCATCAACAGCCATGGAATTAAACCACTAGGCTGCCTACAAGTACTTATCTAATGATTTTACTTCCCTATGTATGGCCAACCACCTGAGTGAAAATTTAGAAATATTTGAAAACTGCACAACCTACATTTTTCCACATTGTCTTATCAAACTTGGTGCTGGGATTTGAACCCTGGCACTCCAGGTCATTCACACAACAACAGCCATGGAATTAAACCTCTGGGCTGCCTGCAAGCGCTTGTTTAATGATTTTACTTCCCTATGTATGGCCAATTACCTGAGTAAAAGTGAAGAAATCTTTCAAAACTACATTTTTCCACATTGTCTTATGAAAGTTGGTGCATGGGATTTGAACCCTGGCACACCCAGGTCATTCAGACTTCAACTGCCATGGAATTAAACCTCTGGGCTGCCTGCAAGCACTTGTTTAATGATTTTACCTCCCTATGTATGGCCAATTACCTGAGTAAAAGTGAAGAAATCTTTCAAAACAACATTTTTTTCACATTATCTTATCAAAGTTGGTACTGGGATTTGAACCCTGGCACCACAGATCATTCATGAGTTAACAGTGACAGAATTAGACCATTGGGCTGCCTACCAGCACTGAGTCAAAGGTTTTACTTCCCTAAGTTTAGCCAATTATCTGAGTGACAGTGCAGTAATCTTTCAAAATGTGTACTATGTCTTTCACATTGTGTCACCAATGCTGTTGTGGGAGATTTAAACTTGTGATCTTTCAGCACTAAAGTCAAGTGACATCAGCACCAGGCTAACTCTCAGCTTGCTCACATAATTTTTTTACTCCCTGAAGTGTGGTGAGTTATTCACATGAAAGTAAAGATTTTTTTAACAGCGCAAACTAAGTTTTGATCATTGTTACTAGGGGTGGGATTTCAGCGCTTGTGCTTCCTGAACCAAAGCCATGTGACTTAACCCCCAGGCTAACTCAGAGATTACTCAAACCATGTTTGAACTTTCCCAAGTTTGTCCAATTAGGTTAAGAGTGAAGAAATATTAGATGCATTAATAAATCAATGAGTGTAGAAGAAATCATCTCATCTTATAAGCCTTAAAGTCTCAGTAGGTTTCTTACAATGCAAAAATGTTAAAAACACTAAACTTGGTTACATTGTGCCACAAACGCTGGCTCTAGGATTTGAACTGAGATCTTACTGCATCAAAGTCATGTGACTTGATCACTAAACTAACTTCCCTGCTTAAAGGTTTTACCCCACCATTCAGTCAGTTTGATGAGATTCTAGAGTCTAAATCAATAATTGTATTAAAGTGCCATTGCCCATATATGTGATGCAGGTACTCCCATTCACCCTTCCATCCAAATGTGTGCAGCTGAAAGCTCTGACTGTTAAACAGGAAGTGGAAGAATCCAGACAAAAAAATGTTTTAGAGCAGAAAGCTATCAAATATAAAGGACTGAAGGATTGGTCCAGGTGAACCTTCCTATGGAAGAGAGACAAAGAAAACATAGGAGAGTGAATAAAAAAAGCAGCAGAATGAGAAAACGGGATCAGTTTGTCCTTCAACCCACTAAACTTTTGGCAGCAGAACTAGGAATAAGGAATTAATCATGAAGGTCATTCAAGCATCAATAAAAACAAAAACGTATTGTTTATTGTGTCTGTTGTTGCCAATAAAATAATGTGGTATTTCTGCTTATTTCAGACAACTTACTTTAGTATGTGGTATTTTTTTGTCATTTGAAAGACTTACTATAGTATATGGATTTTATATTTTTTGATCATGTATGATGACTTATTTAGTATGTTGCAATTTTTGGCATTTCAAACCACTTACTAGTATGTGGTAGTTTTTATCAGCTGCCCTCATTTTGGATGACTTTCACTAAATATTGCTTGGTTTTTATCATGTTTGGTGAAAATAAAATATGTAAAAAAAAAAACAACAACTTAGTTTCTTTGAGTTTTTTATTTGGAGTAAATTATAATTTCCTGTATCAAAGTGCATACTTATGATTAATTTAATCAATGGATATTTTTACTCAGCTGTGTTTTTAAATGAATGAATATTTTTAAACTTATTTTTTTAAACTGATTTTGAAACATTCAAGAAATAAAGAGTCAACTTTTGCTAACTTTACCTGAGTTTGGTGGAAGTAAAAACTGCCATTTTTGTCTGTGGCTCCAATTAAGGTTTTTTTTCTCAAACTGTAAGTCCTCGAGTCATCAGGATGTCCCAACTCCCAAAAATCCCAAAATAAGACAATTTTTAAAAGGTATAACAATTAGAATGAGTGTGTGGTGCAGGAGGCGTCTTACTTCTTTTAGCTTGAAAAAGTGAAGGGGGAAAAATCAACTAGAACTGGAAGGATCAGGGCTTGAGTGTGCAATTTGTTGATCTGTTGTCTTTCTATCCTTCTGCGTAATCATGCAATACAAATTAAATAGCTCTCTGTGGACATTTATCTTCTATAATTTAAAGGTTTTTACAAAAATGAACAACTTAAAAAAATCTAAGGTGAACTGAAGATTGAGCTGCAGAGAACACACTGAGGACTGATTTTAGATCTTCTGGACATTAAGTGCTTCAGTCCTTCAGCATCCACCAGGCTGTTGGACCCAATTGTTGGAAACATCAAGTTTCCTCTGAATCACTATTATAGAAATAATGCTTTTAGGTTTAAGCCAGTAATTCATGACATACTTTAATGACCTAGGTTTTCATGACAGCATGTCATGAAAGAAGAATGATTAAAGTCAGAACAAGATTTGCTAACAACAATCATTCTTAGATATCACTTGTGTTTATCTTTGTGTTTTCCCTTGACCCAGCATTTCCTTAGGATGAAATCTTGCTTTATTACGATGAAAACTGCCTCAAGCAGAAGCAGAGAGCAGGGGGACAGTCTGATGGCTCTATGTTGTTCTCTGTGTTTCCTGTTGTCGCAATAAAACTCAGCTGACCGTTCCACATAGTGCCTTCATTCTTGGACCATGTATTTCTGTCTTTGTTAAATAAATTTTTCCATAACATCACTTTTACATTTTTATTTTCTTATCAAGCTCAGCAGCAGAAATTTAAAAACACTTATTACATTTAAACTAAAACAAAAAGGTCTTGTTTCTAATTGGTTCTATTTGATGCACTGATGACAGCACAGAAAGTTTGTGATGGTGATGTAACCATGTGGTCAGTGTTCCAAAAATACCCTGAGGGGAGATCGGTATTGAGAAAGAAGTCAGAAAAATATTAACAAGTCATCTTTGTCTTACTGTATGTAATGGCTCAGATAAAAAAAAAAAAAAAAACTTAGCATCATCATTAAATCAGGCCTCAGATTTCATTAGAAGTATATGTGACAACAAATGGCTTTTGTGAAAAGCAGTTTTATTTGTTTGACATTGTGATATAGACACAGCATCCTTAAAAAAATTTGCAAAATTGTTGACAAACAAAACATTTTGTATCTATATTAAAAATAATAATTATTCATGAACCAAACCCACTGCATTCCTAAACATGAACGCTTTCTGCACAAAGTTCTTTGCAACATAAAACAACAAAACAGTACAGTATTTCTGAACAGTACTTTCTAAACAGTGTTTCGTTTAAAAAATATGTTTATCCAACAGTTCCTATAAGCATTTAGCTTGACTCAAAGATCCTGCTTCATTGGTGCATAAATGCATAAATAACCAGTTCTACTGTGAGAAACAAGAATATTTAGTGTGACATCAGTACAATTTCTATTAAGATGCATTATGTTGGATTTTAACTGACTATTAATCTGAAAACTAATCACCATTTCCATATCTTAGGTTCATCAAGTTCATTATTTACAAGACTCTCGGCACCAGGTTTGAGTTTACAGTCCGACGATGCACCATGTCAGCAGCATGAATAACACAAGGCTTAAAGTAGGGGTGGTTATAGATGCTGTACCTGGAAAAACAGAAAAGAAAAACGTGAAAATACATATTGTTGACTAACACTGATAAGGTCAGTAATTTATTTGAGCTTTACCCTGAATCCTGATCTTTCGGACTGGGCCGTCTCCTCCTTCGTAACGGCCACGGACCATCAGCTCAAAGTCTCCGAGCTGCGGCATGGGGAAGTCCATGAAGTGCCAGCCGGTGACGTAGACCTGCCCGTAGATGTAGCCAGTCTTTCTGAACATCACCTGACAAACAAGAAGAAGAGTTTAAAATCCTACAAGCCTGAAAAAAAAAAACGTGTCTCACTTTGGTTTTATCTACCTTGTAGTACAGAGGGAAGGAAACGTTTCCAAACCAGTCGTACTGGATGTGATCCCACCACACATACAGCCACTTTCCTGTCCAGCTGATGTAGCGCCACATCCTGGGAGGATCTGCGGGGGCTGTGGAGATAAACCTAATGAGCCTGTGTGTACTTTTTGATGACGTGTCTCATTTACCAGCATTCATTTTAGCCTTACGCGGTCTCTTGGTGAACATCTCACAGTGTTCACCAGGTGGTCCGAGGCCTGCTCCATTGAAGGCACGGACCTCGATGAGGTAGTGCGAGTCTGGCAGCATGTTCTCCAGCCTGGTCTGATTAGCTGTTGCTGGAACAAATATACGATTGGCTCCCGGCTCTGGGTCATCATACTTCCTCCAGTATTTGACCTGGTTAGCAAATAACAGTTTAATTAAAAGTTTTTGGAACAATTATATTTTTAGTGGGTATTTTATTTAAAGTGCCTGTGACATCAAATTTTTATAATAAACATGAATGCATTTTTTGAAAGATAACATTGATAACATGTTGCAAAACAAATTTCACGTCGCTGAGATGAACGGTTGTTGAGATATTTGCATGT
>JAUBOC010000063.1:11526002-11545391 GCA_032275365.1 Anablepsoides cearensis
TTTATTAATGAGTTCCCCTTTGATGTCACTTCCTGTTTCACTTTGGCTGAGCCAAATTCAAAAGAAAATAGGCCAGCTATGGGTGAAATCATGGGTACTATGCCAATTTTCTTAAGTATAAAGATGTTTTCTTTAACTTTTTGTATTTGAAGGATAGGCATGTCACAGGCACTTCAAGGTATGCTAAACTTTTTTGCAGACCTGAGTAGTAAAATAAATAAATAATTGTTTGTGAAAATTAACACCTGCTTAAACAAGTCTTACAAAAAAATATGATATTTTCTTGACAATTTTGTACCTGGTACCCCTCAACGTACTGCTGTAGACCTGTTCCAGTGTCAAACACCGGCAGCCACCAAACCACAGCTTCAGTGGAAGACACGGGCCTGGCGTAGACGTCTGTTGGAGGTTCTGTGGGTACTGCGTGATTTAAAACGAACACAAGAGAAAAGCTTGGTCTAGTACAATCCTGAAAACGTGCTTTTTATGAACATGTGAATGGGGACCTTCACTCAGGCTATTTTTTAGAACACTTGTCATGTGACTATGTCCATGCAACGCTGATGCACGTACAAACTCTCATAGCTGCTCCATTGATTTTAATGGAGCCATGCCAGTTTAGCTGTTTAAACTTAAATTAATTTGGGAAAATTCCATCAAACTCCACCGGGAGGACCACAAAACACTGTGCTACATTGCTCGTAACGGTGACTCAGGATACAGCCATCATCCCCATATGAAATAAGTATTTTTTGTCACTATTCCCAAGCTAAAATGCTAAGCTAACAGCTGGATTTCAGCGATGGGACGAGCTGAATTTGATTGGAAAAAATCATAAACTTAGCGTTTGCTCCAAACATTTAAATCAAAGGTAAAAAGCCAACACGGGACCACCGAGATCTTGTCCCTGCACTTTCTTTTTTTTAATCCTTATTGTTTTTACTGTAGCCTACTGCTAGCTTTACTCTTAGCATCTTATGTTAGCCTTGCTTACATACAGGGCTCTACTCCTAGAATCCACTCCGATTGTCCGATCACTTGCAAGCACGGCGGATAATGTATGCAAACGACATGCGTGACGTCACAAGTGAAGGTCCCCATTTAAAGGTAAGATTCTTACCATCTCTTGGGTAGTAGATGACCTTGGTGAGGCTGTACGGGCCTTCTCCCTTCAAATTAAACGACTTGATCTTCACCTGAAACTCTCGCACCTGGAAGTCCTCCTCAGTGGGAATAAAGTAGGTATCTCTGTGCACGTGGCGTCTCGTCTCGGGGTCCGAGATGGTCTCGTACCACCAGTCGTAAGCATCGTGAGGCTTGAACGCGACAATGTATCCAAACTTCTTGCCGTAGAAAAACCAGGGCTGCACAGGCTGAGGGGCACAGGTGGAAATGTCAAATTAAAGACGAGCTAAGATAAAATTGTAAATGAGAGAAGCAGGTAAGACACTTACAGTCCATGTGATGATTATCTCACCATTTCTACCTCCATATCCCGCTACATCAGTGGGAGAAACAACAGGAACTGCAGGGAATACAGTTTATTATTGGTTAATAACCACTTCTGTATGAAACAAATGGAACTTGTTGTTTTCAGCGTCCTTACCAGCATCCCAGGTTTTGATCTTGAGTGAAGGTATGCTGGCTTCTCCAGATCCATACTCATTGGTAGCAATGATCCTGAACTGGTACTCCATCCAAGGATACAAATCTGTTACGTCTGCTCTTTCCATGGTAGCATCGAGAACAGTTGGAGCTGAAAAACGAGACAATTTAAATTCTAAAAGAAGAACATCAGTGGAGCAACGTGGCCCCCTGCTGGTTGAAAGCACTCACAGGTGCTGGCGTTCCTCCAGTCGTCTTCATTCAGAGCCCAGAAGTGTCTGGTCTGGATGGTGTAGTAGAGGATGGGACTGTTGTGGTCCGCTCCTTTGGACCACAAAAGCTTAACCCACGTGTCCCCGATCTCTTCCACCCGGATCACACCGGGAGGCCCAGGAACACCTTAGGTTTTACAGACAATTTCATCAAAAAAGTGTAATTATGAAATTAAACCACTTTAAATTAGTATAAACAAGACTTCTTTGACTTTTTTTAATAGTACACCTTTTTTGGGAGAAAAGTAATGTTTTAATAGTTCTTAATGTACAAACCTTATGAGGTGAAATCCTCTCCATCAAAAATGATATTTATTCATTTTGAACCAGTTATTTGAAGCCATCAGTACAAACCTACAACTTTGAGGTCAGCATAAGCCGTGTCACTGTCCACCACCGTCTGAGCTGTGCAGGTGTAACGGCCTTCATGCCAAATCTGGACATTGTTTATCCGCAAGTTACCAACTCCGTCTTCACTCTGACCAACGAGAAGCAGAAGGATGTGACTGATGCAGGCTTAGAGGACAACTAATTATAAAGTACAACTCCAGAAAAGTTGTGTACAATGTACAAACAGAATGCAGTGAGTGGTAAATAAAAAATACATTTATTACATTTAATGTTCCATTGGGAATAAAATATGAGTTATGAGATTTTGATGCATTTTGCACATTTTATAGACCCCAACCTTCACCTTTTTTTAGTTGGGGTTGTATTTTGAAGATAATATTTTTTCTTTACAAAAAAAAAATAATGATGAAGTGTCTCTCTACCATAACACGCTCATAGTGCTGCCACTCAGTGTTAAAGTCGATGACTCTGAAGTCTATGGTCCAGACGAATGTGATGTCCAGCATGGGGTCAAAGGAAGCAGCGCACCTGAGAACCACCTCGTCTCCAACTTTTCCCTCCGAATCTTCAGGAGCTACTGTGATGCTGGTAGCCTCTAAGTAAATTAATTACACATTATTTAGTTTGTTTAATGAAACCTTCAGCTATAGGTTGCCTTTTCATCAGAAGTGGTACATTCACACCTACCTGTGATGGTGAGATAACCTGAGCTGTTGGCCTTTCCTCTGTCGTTCTCAGCAAAGCAGGTGTATAAACCCTCATCGTTCCTGGTGGCATTGAGGATCTCCAGACTGCCATCAAACATGATGGAAATGCTGAAAACAAAAGACATTAACAAGTTCAATCCACTGGCATTTTGAAGACGTTAGTCATTTCATAGGAACCATTCTGACCGTGAGCTGTTGAAAAGCAGCTCCTTGCCCTTCGTCCAGGTGAAGCGAGGTCTGGGCGCCGCTCTGGGTTTGCACTCGATCACCACGCGTGCGTCGTTGGCTCCGAGAAGCTGCTTCTTCACGGGGTTGAGCTCAAAAGTCGGCGCGCAGGCTGGGGGCAGATTGCGGGCTGGGTTTAGCACGTGCCAAAGCGTTTTTTTTTTTTTACGGGATATTTGTGTTGTGCGAGAGCTCACCGATGACTCGCAGCTCTGCGTTGGCGTATTTGATGCCCCAAACGTTTTCGGCGATGCACTGGTACATCCCAGAGTCGTCAAACGTCAGACTGGAGAACTTCAACTCGCCTTTCCCATACTAAAAAACACAGAAGACATTTGTACACTGAATAAAACTTTGAAGAATCTCTCAAAACATGGAAATGTTTTATAATAGAAAAGATTTTTCACCATATAACCGTCTTTGTACCAGCGGATGAAGGGGAAAGGTTTTCCTGCAGCCACACAACGCATCGTATGTTCAGAACCGATGTCCACCTGAGTGTTGTTGATAGTCTCCGCCCACTCCGGTGCAGCTAAAAACAAACAAGCATCACTTACTGTCCACTTCAGATAACATTTTGAAATGCCCACCATTAGTTTCACATACCCTCCACATAGAGCCAGGCCTTGTGCCAGTCCTTCCCTTTAGTGTTGATGGCCTCGCAGTCGTACGCGCCGACATCTTCGTACTGAACGTTGTACAGGTGCAGCACGGCGCCCGACTCGCTGATTTCATGATTGGCCGGGAGGTCGGTGGCGTCCACTTTCCTCCACACGATGTGCGGGATGGGACTGAGCACACGATAGTTGTTGAGCTACAGCTTTATCAACGAAACACTAATTAAACTGATAAAACTTACTTTCCGAGAGCAAAGCACTCCAAGGTGATGTTGGAGGCCAGCATGGCCGTAGTGTCCGGGAACTTCACCCTAATGTCTGCTGGGTATTTTCTTTCCTCACCTGAACCAATAGAAAAAAACAGTTAAATAAAAATAAAAAGTGGATAATTGTTCAGCTGCAGCTCCTATTGACTGACCGTCATCGGGGGGTAGAGGGATGAGAGGGATGAACTTGGAGTAGACGCTCTTCCCTAAGACGGGACTGGAAACGAAGCACGAGTAGTTCCCCGCGTCCTGAGCCTCCACCTTGGCGATGTACAGGTTTCCCGTCTTCTGGGAGACAAAGCGACGGCGGTCCGTGCGCAGGAAGACTGGGAACTCGTTGTAGATCCACTGATATGTCACTTCCTCTGAAAATGGGAATGGGGGAAAAAGGGGAAACAGAACATTTGGACCAAATTGGATTTTTAAATAGAAATTGTCTCAGAAAACATTGCGATAATATCGTTTGGCAACCATCTTACTTACTAAGCTTACAGAGGAAAATAATCATTAGATTAACTGGTTTATTGCTCATCACGATGGGCCTATTTTTAAAGACTGAGGGAGAGAGGAAACATGTGTCCTTACGTGGCCAGACCTTTGGAGGGACACACAACAGAACGGCCCCCTGTCCTTCCTTCACATACACTGGTTCTCTCTCCTCATCAGGAAACTCTTCTATAACTACATGAAGAAAAACATAACAGTGTAGCCAAACTTTTCACTTCAACCAAAATCTTCTTGATGTTCGTCTCAAACGTCCTGATTGGCTTTCGGTCTGCTCTCACATCCAAACTTGACCCTGGCCTCCTTGCTGAGGACGGTGCCGTAGATGTTCTTGGCCACGCACGTGTACGTGCCGGCGTGCTTCTTGTGGATGGGATTAGTGATCACCAGGTTTCCTCCGACCAGACTGTAGTGCTCATCTGGTTGCTCCTTCAGCTTGATTTCCCAGTTATCCCGGCGCCACCTGTTGTAAAAACACAACTGAGGCAATCGAACAAAACACAGAAAATGGAAAGTATTCACGGGTTTCCTCACCTGTATGAAGCTGGTGGGTTGGCTCGAGCCCTGCAGTTTATGGAGATTCTCTTATCAGGTGAGTCCTCGGTGTACACCACATCCACAGGCTCTTCTTCAAATATGGGGCCATAACCAGTAGCATCATCTGATACAATTTAAAATCAAGTCACTTTTTATTCATCTCCAAAAGGGATACTTTTTTAGAATTTTCTTTCAAGAAACCGAACTCACCTCCAAATATTCGGGGCTCACCAAACAAGATGGCCACTAGCAAAGAAGAAATGTTTTCACGTAAATTATTTTTGCTATGATTTAAAGAGGGTAGTTGATTTGATGTTACCTGTGAGGGAAAACGAGGAGGAGAAGCAGAGCAGCAGCAAAGCTGTAGAAGCCATGGCGATCACGAGATCGACCCTCTGCAGCGGGAAGAGTTTACAGGATGGACGGAGGGACACGGACAAGGCGTCGATGGGCGGGACATGAACTAGTTCTAAAAAAGTTAAAAACAAAACCCTAAACTTTAAGATTTTCTTAGTTTTTATCACCAGTGAAGTAGCGTAAGTATTTATCACAGTAATCTTTTTTCATTGTGTTGCCATACAAATTGAAATTTAATTGGATTTTTAACCTTTCAGTCTGAACCAGCATGAATCTTGCTCGTATAAAAGATTCAGGATGCCAGTGACTCAGCAGATACCACTGAGTGCATACACACTCACAGGAACTGCACAGCCTCAGAGCTGACTACACAAAACACAGCAGCTCTGCAGGAATTAGACGTGTCCGGCTGCACACACACATTAAAAAAAAAAAAAAAAAAACACCTGTGGGAGGAAATAACGCTTTTTTGTTGCATCTGTAGATGTTAAAGTTCCAGCCTGACAGGATGAGACGGCAAAGGAGAAAACAGCAGGGAAGAGTTAGGCGGAGGGTGGAGAGCATCAGGGATAAAAATAGCAGATTGAGACGAACAGGACAAATAGATAAGCTGAGGAGGGGAGGGGAGCGGGGGGCTTTGATGACAAAATAAGGTTTTAGGAGTTAACAGATGCTGCTCTGCCAAATACAATAAATCTGTGATCAAAATAGAAACATTCTATTAATGCTTAGATAATAGAAATAAGGATTTTCTGGGGTTTTGTATTACCAACATAAAAACTGCATTAAAGACATGAGAAACTGCTAAAAAGTACTAATATTTCCTTATTAAGCTCAGTCATTCATGACCCATCAACTGATCACTCTTGAAAGAATAAAATTAAATTTTTCAAGCAGAAGAAATTCTAAACTCACTAAATAAGAATAATTAAAAGCTGTGATTTTTCACTCCTTACAATAAATAAAATGCTGTCAAAGAAAACAAACAGACAGCTGCAGACTGCAGCACTAACACACATCTTCATGACTCCACACTTCCATCTGTACAGAACAGCAGCCAGCTGCATGTCGGGCATTTGCTGCTAAATCAATATGTCCTCTGTTTATCTTTGACATCCAGGAACCTCAGAACTAATCAGACAAATAGAATAATAATAAAAAAAACTCACAGCACATTCAGTTTAATATATTTGCACATTCTGGTCAAATCATTCTAGTGTTTTTGTCAGTAATCCTAACAGATCCTCTTTGGACAGCGCAGCCACATTTAGGTCAGATGTATTAA
Organism: Anablepsoides cearensis; assembly: GCA_032275365.1. Classification (NCBI taxonomy): domain Eukaryota; kingdom Metazoa; phylum Chordata; class Actinopteri; order Cyprinodontiformes; family Rivulidae; genus Anablepsoides; species Anablepsoides cearensis. The sequence continues at coordinate 11,532,729 of JAUBOC010000063.1, forward strand.
AGCTTTTAGAGATGGGCTGGACCAAATGTTGGGCTGCGTGGAAGAAAAACACAATCAGGGCAACATTTCTGTTTATTTGTTCAATTAAATCTACTTGGTTTGCTTCTAACTGAATCACAACACACACGATCAGACTAAACTGTGCCAAAAATGGAAATATTAAAGAAGGAATCACTTTCCTTTCATCTGCAGCTAAATCTGATGGGATTGTTTTTTTTTTTAAATGGGGATGACGCACATTTAGGTTTGCCATCTTCTCTCCCTGCGAGTCGCATTTGTTTTAATAATATCTTGCGTTTTAATTTACCCCAATAATCCTGATAATTGTTATTTTTTATTAGTTTAAATAATAAGGCAAGTATAAGTTGTTTTTACTGCCAGCTTCATCCAGAAGTGACCCTTGCACCTTCTTGTTTCTTGTTTTCAGCTCTAAATGACTCCACCTCACCTTCTAATGACGACTGAGCGGAACCGGAGAGTCTCTGCTCTGCATTGCGACACTCCAGTCAGTACCGGTCCACTTCCACACCGCAGCGCCCCCCAAAAAACTGTTTTATTACCTCACGAGTCTGACACTTAGAGGCGTTCACGGTCTGGGGAAAAAGGAGTAATTCTTACCTTTGAGACGAGAGGAAAGATTTTCTTATTTTTTTTTTATTTTTTTTTTTTAGCTGACAGTCATCTCCGCGCACCTGGACCCGAACCGCATCGCCCAACGCATCCTCCTGAGCGTCCCGTTCCAGATGGGGGGAGAACTTTCCTATTGGATGAGGAGGAAATGAGTGGCTTGTGAAGCCGGCCATAGATATAGAAAGACTTTCTATATCTATGAAGCCGGCGGCGACGCCGAGGCTCTGATTGGTCCGTGAGAGAGGAGGAGGCGGGATGAAGCGCTGTTGCGCATTTCGGGACAGGAAGTGAAATGAAACAGATTCGGATTATAGGGTGGAGTTAATTATAAGCAGGTTTAGTCCAACTAGACTGTAGCGCTCATCTGGTCTCACATGTAGCTTCATTTCCTGGTTATTTAAAAAAAAAATTATCAAAGAAAACATAAAATAGCTATAGCAGGTGGGTTTGCCCTGCAGTTTTGTTTTCTTTTTGTTTGTTTTTTTAAATCAGGTAGGTCATCAGTGAAGAGCACATCCAATAAGTGGCATCATCTGGTGCATTTTAGTGCCAAAAACCAAAATCACTCTCCTAAAGTGATTCTTCCAAGAAACTGTACTCACCTCCAAATATTCTGGTTGCCACTACAAAGAAGAAATGTAACACAAATATTCAGATTTTTTACACTTGAGATGGCAGGTGATTTGACCTGTGAGGGGAAATGAGGAAAGGCAAATGATTATTAAATCTGGATAGACTAATCAGACAACCAAAGTTAACCAAATACCTCCTGTAGAGATGATTGCTTCTGTCCACAGGAGCACTGTATTAGCAATCTTTTACATCAGTGTGTGTAAAAAATAAATAAAAATAGGACTGAGATATGGAGGGCTCTTTCAGGACCTTGGACAGTTCCATCAGTTCTTTACACTAAAGCAGTGATTCCCAACCATGGGGGACGCGAGCATATCACAGTATCACAATATCCTATATTTATGGAAAAAAAAATATAATAAAAATAGGACTGAGAAATGTAGGGCCCTATGATTTCCACAATGCAGAAATTGCAGACAGAATCATGTAATTATCACAAAATAGAATCCAGTATAAAACGTGAAATCTCAGTTTCTGATGTTTTTTGGACAATACAATGTATGTTGGACGCTGCTGTTTTCTGCACCTGCTATTACCTGCTTTATTTATTTAATTACTTTTTTCACTTTCAATGCAACCTTTTTATCTTTATGTTTAATTTGAGTTGAAAAATAAAATGCCTGAGAATTAAACGTTCTAGTGGGTTAAATAAACAATTTAATAATCAGTTGTAGAACATTATAGTTTTGGAGACTCATACATTTGTCTGAAGGGGTACTAGTGGTATGACAAAATGGCCCAGGGGGTACACAAGTCTAAAACATTTGGGAACCACTGTTTTACATTATCAACAATTTGGCCACAAATTTATGAAGTTTCTGAGTTTGACACCTGTGCTGTAAATAAATAAGGGTAAAAAAAACAACAACCTTATAAATCAAAACTGATTGTTTGCTCTTTTTTGCATTACTGTCTGCATGAATATACTACTTTCTTTATAACATATACTTTGTATTTAAAATGATCAAGTAATAAACCTTATAGCTTAAGTTTATAGACTTTGCTGGATACTTTCTTCAGTTTGAACTCATTTTGAGCAAATTTATAAATTTAAAAAGCAATAATTCAAGCTATTCAAATTATTTTAAGATAATTTCACAATATTTTATTTTTAAAGATCCACATGAAGATAAAAATAAAAACAGTTTTACCACACCTCTATATTTCTTCTTTAGCGTTATATTTGTCGGACACTAGGTGGCGCCAAACACACGTTTCTGTGTTTTATGGGGTGAATGATTAAAAAAAAAAAAAAAAAACACAAGATTTGAAATCTCAAAACCAACATTTATTTCATATTTTTGAACTTAATTTAAAATACAAAATATTTTGCAATATCATATTGTAGAGTAAACCATTTGACAGCCTTTCATGCTTCTCATGTAGCTTCAACTTTGACCAGAACGTCATCTCATATATACTGTATTTTCACAAACATTTAGAACATGTCCAGTTTTCACACTGCAACACACCAGTCCACTTCCTACTCAATGCTCCGATGGGTTTCATGTATTTTCTGAGTGCACAAACTTACAAAGATATATCTTCTTTTAATGTCTAATTTAGGACAACACCCAGAGAGAAGGTGTTGTTCTAAATTAGATGTGTGAATTTCTTTGTGTCTTTTTAATTATAATAATAAAAAAATGTATATGAACTGTCAAAACAGGTTTCACAAGACAAATAATGTGCTTTGATACCTGAAACTGTAGGCTAAACAGCTGAAGCAGCAAATTCACCTGACGAGATTAAAACAAAAAAAATAATATAAAAAAATTCACACCAAACTTAAAAGTGAAAACTGGAAATCGCACACAATCTCATTTTGTCACTCCGTAGCTCAAATGCATGTGGGGTTGGTTTGAGGTCAGGCTCTCACCTCTGACCTATACGCTTAAAATCAAGCCAGTATTTACAAGAAAACAAAACGAAACATATGTACACATGGTCTGCTGGAACATCACAACTCTAAAACTTGATGCAAGTTATGATAAGACAAGAGAATACTCTCTAAATAAAAAAATAAAACAGGGAAGAAAAACTGCATGTTTAGAAGAGAGACGGACTGCTCGACATACATTAAGAGTGTTTTCCTTCTAAATAAAATAAAAAAAACTCCACACACGCAGTATACGAGCATGCATGTGCAGCACCCAAACATTCAACTAAGCTCAGTTTATCTGCAAAAATAGAAAAACTGCTGCTCAGAAAGGGGAGGACTCGCAGCAAACTGCAGAAGCATGAACCAAAAGTCACCAGCGTGTTTCATCACAAACACGTTCAGTCTCAGGATGTTTGAGACTAAACACGGCGGTGATGTTGGTTCCCACTGGCAGTTTCCTGTGAGCAGGTTGGCAGTTTGATGCTGAGGAGCAGCTCCTCCTCATCAAGGTCACGTTCGGAGGAGAATCATTTTCACATTTTCATTTTCTTCAACTTGGAACAAAATGGTGTCAATTTAGGGTGTTTAGCATGAGGTGTTGATGATTGTCAATAAATCCCCATAACTGAAATGAAATCCTCTGTAATCCCACTGACCCAAAGGTTTTACCCTCAACTTAAAAAAATAAGATTCCAAAATGCTTTTTTGACTTTAATTTCCAACAATGTAAAAGGCTGACGGATTGAAAGGTAAAATAAAACATGGGACTTAACTCATTATCTCACTGGGCTGATAATAACTAACATCTGAGGGAGTCTCACAGCAAATCCTCACAAATCAGTAAGACTTATGTATCTTAATTCTGACTCATCCCCTGCAGCTGCAGCCAAGATATTCCTTTAAGTAATCAGTTGGGTCACCCCATGCTGATAACTGTCAGTAAACACTGAACACTCGGGCTTGGTTAGCAGGGAGCAGACTGTAATCTGAACATTTTCTTACTCGTTAGGTTCATCATCAGTGTAGCTTTGATTCCTGACATGGGCTTTAAAGTTGTTACAAGTTAGGGGTTGGTCTGCACGTAGTTCTGGGTTTTTGTTTGTTTTTTTTTTGTCCACGTTCGTTTTGGTCAATGTTTTCTGCAAAGGCACTGAAAACCAGGCAGAGGGTTTTGTAATCTAACACATTCTCCAAGTCGGCCTGATGTCATCAGTCATGTTTTTTTTTTAAGTTTGGCAGAGAGTAGGACCGAATAAGATTGATATTTAGAGTGTTTGGATTTTATTATCAGGGTTTAATCTTTAGTCAGTTTTAGTGAGATTGAATCAAAACAATGAGGCAATTTTTGAACGTTCCCATTTTCCCCCAAACCAATATGTCTCTGTCTACAACCTGTAAATTACCCAGCTGTCCGACTTCGAGAATAAAATCCCAACACCACCACAGAACCTCTCGGTAACCCTCCTGTTCTGTCAGAAAACCAGTGAAAACTAATGGAGAGATGAGATAATTGTGACGATGACGCACGGTGGAAGCACTTAACAGTGATCGGATCAATAAAACGGTTAAAGAAATGAAACAAATCGGCCAACCGCACTTAAGTTTTGGCGCACAGGCGGTGCTTCTTTATCCCCTTCTCTTCCAGGCTTCCCTCTCTCTCTGTATGTACAAACAGTCCCTCCGTTTCGTTTTAAAAAATAAAATCTAAGAAAAGAAACAAGCGTCTGCATCGAGTCGTCGATAAAAAAAAAAAGACGTCGCTGCCATTTTTTTTTGTCCCCTCTACATGTCCAAACGCCGTACATATAACACTTTCTGAAAACAAGTGGAACAAAAAGCCAGTGGCTCGTGCACCAAACACAAGTGGGAAAACAGCTGCAAAGAACTGACGAGGTTGTAAAATGCGTAACAGACTCATGGGTTGCTCCATGCAGGTGCTGTAAATGTGATCGGATGCATATTAGCCTGCCAGCGGGTCATGTAGAGTACTTTCTTTAAAATATATAAATATCTGATACATCATATTTAGGGGGTTAAATGGCACTAACACATAATTGGCCGCACTCGTGCTCAGTCTGAGTGGTAAAAGCCTTCCGGTACATTCTATATTGCTTGCTTTCCTTTTCTCCATGTGTCCCTTTTTTTCTTTTAACGGTTATTTGAGGGGGGGGGGGCTCAGCGTGTTCGCCAGGAGGTCACAGTGTGACTGAAGGTTGTGGAGATGACGACATGTCAGCAGTCCAGAGAGGCAGCCTTGGCCACCAGAGCGACAGCCGCCCGCGGGGGGAAAACGTAGGCGTCCGTAACGAGTCAGCAACTGTCACCGGGGGCGACGTCGGGTGGCCATAGCAACCGCCGCAGTCAGGCTGAAGCCCTTTTCGTTACACGAAGGAGTTCATGGCGTTGACGGGCGACGGCGCCTCTGAACTCTCGTTGCCTTCGTGCGTGTCCTTCTCCTTCTTGCCGCTGTACTGGCCGATGAAGGAGCCGTCCTCGTTGAACTGCCCGTCCCCGCCCTCCCCGTAGTCCACTAAACTGTCGTCGCTCTCATCGCGGCGCACCGTCCCGTTGGACGGCGTCCGGCTGCCCTTCAGCGGCTTGTGGTCCTCCGTGTCGCTGTAGGGAGGGAGGGAGTCGTTAAAGGCTGTCAGCTGAGGCTGATCAGGCTTCTCCACTGCACAAGTCTTGGTAAAACACAGCTTAAGTTTACAGCAAAAACACAAAGATGTGCAGGAGATTTAGCATTAGAAGCTAACTTCGTCATGCTACTTGTACAGTGGAGCAGCTGGAACTTTTAACAAGTGTGCACAGATAGAATGCTGCAAATGCGTGCTGCTCAGCCTGCAGTACCTGCAGCAGAATACATTCAGTCAGTATGCTAGCAGGTCACATGCAGTAATCCAAAATGCAATCCAAAAAGTCACGGCGTCATTCTTTTATTATGCTAAGATTATCTTAATCTCTGCTACTTTATGCAACGTCGTCATGATGATGTTAGACTCCAACTCTACTGTCAATGGATTTTTAGTTGTGATGAACAACTAATCCTGTCTAATGAAATGCTTAATGAAAGAAGTCAAATATAATCTGAGTTTCGGGTTTACTATTTCACAACAATATAGAGCATTTACACTTGGTATTAATAGAAGTGGACAGTGTGCACACTGATACACTCTAAACCAGGATTTGGAGAACAGTTAGTACATCTTCTATAGAAGCCTCCTTCAACAGTGACATACAGTCATTTTGAGTTGAATTCTTTGCTTGAGGTAAAACCCAACTCAAAGGGGAGTTTTTTTTACACTTTTCTGGTCAAGAGCCACTGGCTGCAACAGCCTCAGACTTAAACTCTAATCCCAGCTTAGGTGCACACGATGATGACAGAACTTTTTTCTTCATAACTTCATAACTACACTTGAATTAATAAACACCACTGAATCTGTGACAAAAAAACAACCCTGGTAAAGTCCAACCTGCACCTGGAAAAAGCTCAACATTGTGGTTAGCGCTTGCTTTGGTTATATGTCACTCCTGCAGCACACCACCATGCAATCCCCTTCTCCAGATTTGATCAATAGAGAAGACTTTTCCAGGGAGGATGAGCAGTGAGCCCCCAATCACTAGTTCAGCAGTTACTGTGAGGGGCGGGGTAGACCCTGGACAGGTCACAAGTCCATCACAGAGGGGCGTAACAGCAGAGCCACAATCGTTTATTAGTATAAATGCAAATGTGACTCTGCACTTGTGACAGGTTAATACCAGGTGTAAACCACATCTCTGTGGACCAGATACAGGTTTTGTCTCAGCATTTAGTTCCACTACTGTTAGAAAGAGCCTACAAAGCATTTACTTTAAAGGGTTGCGTGGAATGCATGCTGGATTTTACCGCTTCTTGTCTTACCTCTCCATTGACCTAAACTCCCCGAGCAGAAAGGATATAAAAAAAATGGAAGTTCATATGAAAAGAAGTTCATGAGCCAAAATGAATGTCTTTGTATTTTTTTAGACACAGACAGTAATACTTTAAAAAATAAAGCATGAAAATGGAAGAAAATTAAACTCACATTAAAATATACAGCAGCCTTCTGTGATTGATTTTTCTAAAAGTATAATCATATCACACATTATCATGACTGAACTAATAACTATTAATAATATTTTTCAGCTAATGGTCAGTGTTCTTAGATAAACAAAAAAAAATTGTTAAAACTTAAATTATTTGTGTTTTACTAAGCTTTAGGGGAGTTAGTATTAGAGTAGTTTAGATGTTGCCTTGCCTCTATGCAGTATTTACAAATGGAGTCTGGCAAGGAGAATGTCTCTGCAGTCTGGTACCAAGTTTTTACACATAAATAGCAAAATATGGAGGAAAAAGAAAAAGGGAAAATCACAACTACTGTTTTCTTTTTATTTTAGTCACATGATTCTTTTGTGATATTCTGTCATCTCTCACCTGTACTCCCCAAACGTTCCATCATCCTCCTTCATGGGCTGGATCTCAGGGTCTTGGTGAGCATCTTCTTTCTCTTTCACTGGAGATTTAACACAAGGTTTTCACTTCAAACAGCTGCCCATCCACGTCACTGAGCTCTCAACGCATCAAGCAATTATCTGTACCCGGGTATTTGCCGCCTTTGTTCCTCTTGATGAAGCAAACGATGAGAAGCACGAGGATGAGGAGGGCGATGGCGCACATCAGGCCGATGAACCAGCCCTGCGTGGCGATGTCGATCTGACGATTGGGAACCGCTGGGAGGAGACGGCACAAACGTAAGTACAAATTTAGGTTTAGGTTGATAAAAATGATGTTTGTCGTCATCATGCAGAGCAACACTGAAGTTAGGAGAATTTGGAAACACTTAATGGGAAGTTAAAATGACTTAAAAAAGCAATGAAAATTTTAAAAAAGTTAGGAAATGATGATCCGTGAAGTGATGATATTACATGAGACGACCACTTAGATTTTTCTGGGCAACTCTGGTTATATATAAATATATTTTCATCATAAATGTAACTTGTAATTAAAAGTGATATACATAGTTAATGTATAAGCTTTTTAATTTCAGCTTTATGTAAAAAAAATCTACATTTCAACTTTCTCTTAAAATATATTTTTAATCTTTTGAAGCTAATTTGTGATAAATGCAACAAAGATTCCACTGTACATGTACTGTAATGTATTTATTGTAGTAAAATATAATCTAAAATCTCAAAATTTTAAAAGTATATATTTAACTCTTTAACAGCTGCCCCTGAAATTCCTTAAAAGCCTTTGATGTTTTTTTTTATTTTCTGTAAGGGTGTCAAAGTAAAAGGTAAGAACCAGGGAAAGTTGTCTGACACTGTAGTTTTCAAAATAAAAGCCCTCGGTAGCATTTAGAAAAGTTTAAAGATAAAAACGTCACCATTTCTGCCCAAAATCCAACTTTAAACTATAAAACCTGATGTTCGAACGATGTTCGTTAAGCCAAATGAAAATAATTGGATAATTAGTGGTCTTGTGTTTTTTTTGTTTTTTCATTACATGAAAAAATGATAACTTGAAACAAAATTGAAAAAATAAAAAAATAAAAACACAAGTTGAGGACAACTGATTTACACAAAATGACTAAATGAAACAACCACCTGAGTGCAACAGTGGCCTTCTAATGATTAGACAAAACCAACAAACATAAAACTGGCAAAACAAACAAATAAAAACTAAAAGAGCATCTACGCTGAGGCATGCCGCCTCACCTGGCACCGTAACCAGCACTTCGTTTGTCCTGTGGAGCGCCACGTCCGCTCCGTCTCTAGCTACCACACGCACCCTGTAGGACGTCCCCGGCTTTAAACCTTTTATCGTATGCGAGTGCGTACCGTTTACCACCTCCCTTTTCCAGTCCTCTTCACCTAGAGTTGATGCAGCGGATGAGGAGGGATTAGAAAAGCAGCAGCCTCGTCCATAATCTGGCAATCTAAACAGCAAATTGAATGGGTTCATTGGCATGCGCTGGTAATTCCAGAGCCTTACTGTTTTCTACATTATACTCCACAAATAAATTCTTATGGAGTCCGAAGTATTCCCAACTGATCACTGCGCCTCCCTCAATCCCAGATGTGTTAACTCTGCCGAACACAGGGCCGACAGGAGGCACTGAGCGCAAACAAAAGGGACAGGAAACAGTTCAAAATACAAATTAAACTGCAACTTTACAGAAATCTGACTCAGTGAAATACTTTAATCTGGATAAAAGATAAATCTGTTACTGTTATGAGCCAAAGAATAACCCTAACTGCATAAAATATTTATCCCACTATATGGAAAACAACACTGTTACTATATTTACTGCAAACATGTTCATCCTAGTAAAAGTTACTTTCTTCCAGTTTTTTCCTGCATTCAGTTTCAGGGCAGATAAATTGAGTGAGGTGGTTAGGGGACGCAGCGAGAGCTTGTACCCTTGTGAAACGGGGAGTGCAGAGACTGAGAGGTGGGGGAAGTTTGGTGAGGGGGCTCTGTGGGGCCTGAAAGGACACGGAAAAGAGTGAGACAGCACACATGACCAAACACGACACACAAGAACACAGAGCTCTGACATGCTGCAAGGACCTCGCGACTCTGACGCCATGAGCTGAATCAAAACTTTAAAAAATAAAGCCGAACAGATCACAAAACTGCAGCAGCAGACACATCTGGAACAAAAAGTAAATAAAATGTCAAACGATCGGCACGGATGCATCTAAAAACACAAGAGAAAAGCTTTCTAAATGAACCGTATCGATTCAAAATATGAGAAAAACAAAATGAACTACAAAGCGGTTATTCCTAACACATCAAACTACATTAACATAAATGCAGCCTGTTTGTTTTCACATGCTATGGGACGAACTGGAATGTTACATTTTCCACACAGACGTATTAACGAGGTAAAACGTGAACGTAGGTGAGATAAATAACATATCTATGCTATGATTTGTTTCGGGTTTTAATATCCGGGGTTAAAAGCGGCATGCGTTTACTTCACACATGGGTTACCTTTGCCTGCCTCTATAGTGGGCTGAATAAGAGCTTTGAGGAAAAGAGAAAGAGAAATATATAAGAAGTGTGAGATACTGAGCAAAAAACGTGCTCATTAACAGTTATTACTGCCTTTAAAGATGGCGGTGGAATGATTAAACAATGAGACTAAACCAAACGTGACTCACTTATATCCATGGCTGTGTAGGCCTCTTCTGTTATATTAGGACCAGGGCCCTTGACTGTTGTTGCGCTTAGGTAAAACTTGTAGAGCACGCTGGTGTTCAGGCTGCCCAGCATGAACGTCGTCTCGTTGGCTTTCAGGTTGATAGCCCTCAGTGGTTCCAACTCGCTCGTCATGTTGACTGTTGAGGGAACAAGCGGCGCCGATGAGAGCCAGAATGAAAACTAGACGAGTGGAAAATAAAGGCGCTAGCTTTACCTGGTTGGTATCTGAGGGTGTACCCTGTGAGGCGGCCATTGTTGCTTACTGGTGGGCCCCAGTTCAGAGTGAGAGAGTCCAAACCAGGGTTGCTCACACTCAGAAAGGAAGGAGGACCTGGAACTAAAACAAAACATGTTTATTGTCAGTAAAAAGTGCTATAATTTAGCTTTAATTCCTCTAAAAATGATCAAACACATACCTCCTTCAGGTGTTTCAAATGTCTTGCTGGAGCTGGGCGGTCCTTCTCCCTTGCTGTTGAGGACCCTGATGAAGACGCTGTACAGGCTGTAAGGATGAAGGCCCGGCAGCATCCCCTCACTGCGGTTCCCACTGAAAGTCAAAACTCGCTCCTGCTGATCTCCTTCGCCCGCCTCCTGCAGGCCACGCTCCCGGCGGTAGTACACCTTAAAGGGGACGGCACAGAAAGCTGAAGCACGACACGTTGCAAACACTGATCCACAGACAGAAGAGTCACATGCTTACCTTGTATCCTTGTAGTTCTCCTTGAACAGAGGCGGTAGAAACGGGCTCCCAGCGAACTTTGGCCAGTGTGGTGTTTTGAACCATGACCTGCACGTCGTCAGGAGCAGACAGAGGCACTGCAGAGCACAGATATCAAACGGTCATTAAACTGCATACACAATCACTTTATACAAAAATGAACTTGCTTTAATGTTTCTGATCTAAACAGTATTGCTCACAGTCTTCTCCGGTGTAACCAGTCACTACTTGGGGTTCAGGGCCGTTGCCGTAATCATTAAAAGCCTGAACTTTAATTTCATACGGCACGTAGGTTGGAGTTCCAGAGACGACCAGCTGAGAAGAGTTCGCAACATTTTTTGACGTCCAGTCCTTTTCCAGGTTCTTCTGTCTCCAATGGACTTTGTATTCCAGCCCGGGTCCGTTAGACTGGAATCCTGTTAGTGGCTGCAGGGAGAGAGGGGATAACATATACTAACATATAACTACTGCTTCACAGTAAAATGTTTTATGTTCAATATTTATGTTTGATGTCATGTTGAACAGTAAATTCTAAGGAACACCTGTCAGTGCATGTCGCTTATAGTATAGTTTTGTATGTCAAGCATTTTTAGTGAGAAAGATTTCATTATTCCAAGAAATTTGTGTCTAATAAAAAAGGCGAGCAGCCTAGGCATGCTAGTTGCTAGCATCTCCAATGCTAAGACCAACTTATCCATGCTAATAGACAGCAGAGGGAGTTGGCAATCCAGTGGGTCACTAGCCTAGGTATGCTAGTTGCTAGCCTCTCCAATGCTAATGCAAATGAATAGTCTCCTACCATTTGCCAGCGCTGGCCTCTCAGTTAGCGGTGCTAGGCTATCATTAATCAGATCAAACGCTGGCTTAGGATACAGTCTCCTGCTACAAAGATGTAGCAACCACTGGTTGCACAATAGTCTTAATTTTGACCCTCACACCATGCCATAATAACAGGGCTAAGAATGGAGTATGTTATCCTCATTTTAAAATCAGGGTTCAAACTTTAAAACGTTCTTACCATCCAGGAGATGACCAAGTTGCCAGGTTCTGTTCCTTTACCTTGAACATTTGATGGATTTTCATCTGGAGCTGAAACAATAAATAAATAATGTATGTTAAGAGATTTAAAATGTCCGTGATGTATTTTTTCTTGGGGGGGGCAGGTGATCTGGTTTGTTTACCTGCAGGGTTGGTCCTGTATTGTCGGGAAGGCCTGCTGGGCTCGCTGTAGCCGACTTGATTCCGAGCCAGGACTCTAAAGGAGTAGTACACGTACGGAGAGAGCTGCAGCTGGGCTGTGGTGCTGGTACCAGGAACTTCTGTCAGGTTGACCCAGACTCCCGGCCAGTGGAGGGAATCCTCGTACTGAATCAAGAAGTCTGGGTAAGATAGAAACATAACATAATGACAACACAAACTATCTTAAAGTGCCTGTGACATCTAATTTGTGTAATAAACATGAATGCGTTTTTGGAAAGATAATATTGATAACATATTGCAAAACAAATTTCACGTCGCTGAGATGAACGGTTGTTAAGATATTTGCATGTGAAGAAACAGGAAGTGATGTAA
>JAUBOC010000063.1:11545603-11559720 GCA_032275365.1 Anablepsoides cearensis
ATGTGACAAAATGGGTAAAATCATGTGTACTATGCCAATTTTCTTAAGTATAAAGATGTTTTCTTTGACTTTATGTAATTGAAGGATAGGCATGTCACAGGCACTTTAACATCCACGATACCACCTTATATTCATTTGTGACTCTTTTTAACGTGCATTCACTCATTTAGATGTATGTAAAGATGCTCGATCCTGATTGGTTGTATTTTGTGAACAGCCTAAAGGTGTGATGCATATGTTTCATACTCTGTGTTGGACTGTTGTTTTCATCTCCGGGGGTCCAGGTGAGCTGAACGCTCCTCTCAGTCTGATCAGTCAGTTCCAGGTCAGTCGGTGGGTCAGGTTTCTCTGCAGAAACAATCCGAGAACAGTTAGTTCTTTCTGCTGTGTTAGCTAAGACTTTCACAATAATGCAACTTTATTATGATTAAAAACAACAGAACAAAAATTAAGCTTTACCCTTTAGCCTTGAGGCATTTTTATATACAAAACAAAATAAAACTATAAAAAAGAGAAACTTAATGAAATATGTATTTTTTATTATTTTATTTTGCCTCATTGTTTAATAAAATGATAAAAGTAAATGTTTGAAGTGGTAGATGGCTCCTCTGAACATGAAAAAAGTTTCATATTTTTAAAAGATATCAGTGGAACAGTTTGGACATGAAGAAAATAAGCTGCAATGGTAGAAGTTTTTGCATGTTCCATGAACTTAACATCAAACAAAATCATACAAGTAAAGTAGTAATCAAAATAAAAAGACAAACACTTTATGACTCAAACCACTGACTGAAAGAACCGACTGGAAGCTTTTCTGTGGTTCGTTTACCGTAAACTACTGCGGGAGTAGGAGTTGCCTCTGACAGCAGGAAGAGAAAAAGTCAAGACCAAGGAGAGAAAAAGATGTTAGTAACAGACACTTTAGAGCAGGAAGAAAAAGCAGAAAACTCACAACTGCAAAGAGATTCTAGGATCTAACTCCATTCAAAACTACATACCGTAATTAAACATTTTATTCTTAAAGAAAAACAGGAAGTAAAATGCAAAAAGGAAAAAGAAGAAGACACTAAGTAGTTAGTAGAGATTCTGGGATGTGTCATACAATTAAGACATTTATTTAAATTATTCTATGGGAAAGAAGACAACATTAAAAAGTATTTACCAACAACAGTCAGCCTGGCGCTGGCCGAGTCCTCATCCAGAATGGTGGTAGTGACGCAGGTATATGTGCCCTCATCCTCCTCAGTCACATCATCGATCGTCAGTCTCTCCTTTCCCACCACAAACCTGCAAGTATAACCAATCATGTTTCACTAAATAAGCTTTTTTTAAGGAACCTAATCAAGTTACAGCTACATGTTTTGGTTGTACCTGCTGTCTTGCGGCAGCTCTCGGTCGTCTTTCAGCCAGGTGATGGTGGGAGTAAGGGTTCTGTCGTGTTTGACTTTACACTCAAACACGGCGCTCATTCCTCTCTGCACCACGCTGTACTCCGGCTGTTTCAGGATACGAGTGGACTCTGAAAAACAAAGAAAAACACAGCTTTTCTAACTAAATGCCACTAGGTTTCAACTAAGTTTTATCATTCATATCTGAAAATATGTTAAATCATCGTGACCTTTGACCTCCAGGGAGACCTGATTCTCTCTTCTCCCGAGGCTGTTGGTGGCGATGCAGGTGTAGTTTCCACTATGTACTGGCTGGGCTAGATTAATTTCTAGAGTACCATTCTCGTAAATCACATATTGGTCACCGTTCTTAATGCTGATCTGAAAGTCTTTGAACCTGTATAAAAAAACAAAAGCAGCCTCAGAAGCACAGAAAACTTTAGTCTGAATTCCTCGTTATTGTAACTCCACAAGTCCCTTTTTCACCCTTTTTTTTCTGAGGTGTGTCAAATAAACTCGTTTTGATGCTGTCTCTTTAAATCCAAACGAGGCACTTCAAACCTCGCCTCCCTCAAAGCTTCCAAATCGGTCTATTCTGGTTTGATAGAGGGGTTTACTACTATATAGCAATGCAGAAACTTAAATTAAAAGATGCCAACAAGGGAAGACTTGTCCATCCATACTTACATGTTGGAGCCAGAGTCTGACCCAGAGCCAGAAGAGAATGAAATAAGTTAGTTGCCTAATCTCTCAATCTGTTCCTTTTTGTTGTACACATACAATAGGTTCATATAATACCTGCTTTATAGCTTCATACCTGCTTCTTACCGAGAAAAATATTTACACCTGAACTTATAGGTAAATTTTAGGTCTGAGGTAGATTATACCGCTGTGGCCAACTTTGTGCCCTGACACTTACCATGTGATGGTGGGTATTGGAGAGCCAAAGGAGGAACAGTCGAGTAAAGCACGATTGTTGGTGGTGACGCGATACACTTTGTTGGCTGGAGTGAGCACTCTTGGACGTTCAGCTATTGGAGATAAAATAAATCATTGCCCATTTAATCCATGGCACCCTTTAGCATTGGTTAAATATGTTGCAACTTACCCAGAACGCTAACAAAAGCGTTAGCCATTAGGTAGCCAAACTCATTGGAAGCATTGCATTGGTAGACAGCACTGGTTCCTGTCAGCACATTGCTCAGAATGACCGTGTCGTCATCAACCTTACGTCTGTGGTCCTTAGGAACATCTGGCACAGAGCCAACAGATGACATATTTCATTTATAATAATGTGATGATTCCTCTGGTAGTGATTCACGTTCTGTTGCACCAGTACACTGTGTAAACCTTTATAGACCACCATTAAAAATTTATCAGAACTGTAAACTCATTTTCCATCACAACAAAGCAATCTGATTTGCACACTATACCGCATTGTCTTAGTTAACTCACTCTCTAAGGGGATTCCATTGACAAACCACTGAATATCCGGTTTAGGCTCTCCGTTAACTCGGCAAGTTAGGATGCCGGTCTCATTCGGAGCGAGGATCAGGTTCCTGGGAGCACTGACCCAGAATGGAGCCGCTAGGGGGAACAAAGATAAAGAAGCAGTATTTTTACCAGCTTCTTGCATCAATGAATTCAATCTAAGTTCTTATTGTTATTCGGAGTTTTAGCAAGACAACAAAATACTTTGATTATAATCCGTTATTTCAATAAAAAGTGAACCGGGAACTTTATTAAATAATAAAAGCAAAACCCCTTGTGTTGATTTTACGTACCTTTTACACTGACTTTTATGATGTGGTGTTGTGAGCCCAGCTTGTTGGTGGCTGTACAGCGGTACACACCAGCATCTTCTTCATCCACGTTAGAAATCTTCAGTGTTTTCTTGAAGTTTTCGAAGGAGGTCCTGCTGCTCAGAGGCTGCCCATCATCCCTGAACCAGGAAACATCTGGAGTGGGCCTGTTGTAGAAAGCATGACAGTGAGCTTCACGAAAGCCTTTTATTTGACTTTAATAAGATACAAAAAAAATAAATAAATAAACTGCCAGCCTACAATCCTTCTGCGATGCACTCCAGCACCAGAGTCTCTCCTTTCAGAACCATCTTGGTGCTGGTGGTGCCGAAAGGCAACATGAAACCAGGGCGACGCTCTCCCTCAGGCCTGCCTGAGGACACAGGAAATCAGAGCCAGGTCAAAACATTAAACTTGGAAGCACTTAAAACAGCTAAAAGAGGAGTTTAGGATTTAATACTGTGATGTTGGGGAAAAAATATCAAGGGAAAAGGTACTAATGAGTCAAGGTGTAAACTGATTTTCCAACATGATAAGACTAACAGAACAGCTCCAGAGGATATTTGGACATTTACCAAAAGGCTCTGTGTCAAAACTATATTTAAATTGAACATAACTTCTCAGTTTTGTCTTAATGAGCCGTAACAAAGTCTGCTTTAAAATTAGAATTTTACATTGCAAACTATTAAAAGATAAAAATTGAGCATTTATTTAAAAAAACAGTGCAAAACCCCGGACACCTGCAGCATAAAATAACAAAAAACAAACAAATAAACAACTGGACTGTTTGACATTCATGAACTCACATAGAGCTGATGAGTAGAAAACTGGTAAATGACCAGTGTTCATTACAGGGCTGCACAAGATTAGAAAAACATAACTGTGATTATATTGTTATATACGATATCAGTTGCGATACATTCGATTGTTGTGCAGAGTTCTATAAAGTACTTGAAAAAAATAAAAAGTAAAAGTAAAATTACATGAACAGAAAATGACTTTGGTAAAAATAAATTTCACTGATGAGAAAACTATTCAAGTAAAAGTCATAAAACTGTTCACAAAAATTGGGAAAGTAAAAGTAAAAGTACTTTTACACACTGTAAGAAATAAATTTACTGAACCAAACTGACTTTTCTGTAATATGCACTGTTTCTTAAATAAACAAACAACAACAACAACAACTCCACTAAGCCAGGTTGAGTAAACTGAGCAAAATTAATTTTGTAACTATTAACTAGGTGTTACATTTTAAAGTAAAGAAATAAAAGTATACTTTTTAGCTTTAAAATGTAACAAAATAAAAGTAGAGTAGCTATTAAAAAAAAAAAAAAACTACTTAAGTACTGTATTAAAGTAAATGTACTTGGTTACTATAAACCTCTGGTGTGTAATCACAATGCACACCACACTATGTGCCAGTTTTTGGTGTTTAGTGGAGTGACGAATCCTTCTGATGCCAAATTTATTTATTTCAATGAAGTTCTTGTCTGCAACGTATTGGAAGCTTTTGCAATATTATCACAATGATATTGTAAAATCGATACATTTTGATACACTGTGCAGTCCTACTATTACTGAGATCACAGATGAAGGTGGTGAGGTGAATTTAAAGGAAGTTGCTTATGAAACGAAGGAAACAGGAGGCAGGGTTCACACTGACAGGGCTGAAGGGAGTAAACCAGCAGCACTCACCACTATAGAACCCAGTAATATTGTATAAAGCAGCCACAGTCTCATTCATGCTTTCCACTGGAATTTGACAGAAAATCATAAGCATGCAAAACTGGGAAATAAAGACAAAACATTAAACTTAGCCTTTGTTGGAGTTTTAGCTTTTAAAACCTATTTATAGTGTGTTGCTGCAAACACTTTTCCTCCATTATTGCACAGTAACATCAGTGTGACAATAATGTATGGCCTTTATGAAGCAAAAGACACAGCAGAACAAGGAAATTAGAGTTGATCCATTACAGGTTTGTGTCAGCAGCTAAAGGAAGTTCAAAAAAATGACTCAATATAGGAAAACAAATCTGCAGATGTGAAATATCAATGGTGAAACACAACCAGCGACAGTCATAAGCATCAACATAATTGGTGAGGACTTATTTAGTCCTAATTTAAAATTAGTTTGACTTACTGTCCAGCACTCTGACTGAAATGGGCTGCTTCTGCTGGATGGTCTGGGTGTGGGGGAAGCGAGCGTAGCAAATGTAGTCACTCCTGGTGTCTTCTGGGAGAACGTTGGAAAAGTACAGGTCTCCATTCAGGGCTTGAGAAACTCGTTTATCCAGGGTCAACCTCTGAAAATCTGCAATAAACCAAACATTTACAAAAGGAAAACATTTCACTAGCATCTATAATGTTATTGTAGCTTTGATAATATGACCCACTATTATCCATCCAGAAGATGACAGGAGGAGGCAGTCCAGCAGGAGGTCGGCATGGAAGAACGAGGGGGGTCCCCGTATGAACCACAATGGCCTCGATTATCTCCTTTGGCCATAAGGGGGACTCTGAGTACCAATAAAAAAATCAGTGAGAGTTTTCTACTTTATTTTTATTTTTTTTTTAAAGAGAATATTAAGGTATCTTGAGAGATCTTACTGGACTGTCTGATGACGATGTTATTGGACAGAGCAGCTCCGTGCTCGTTCTGAGCCCTGCACTGGTACGTTCCCTCGTAGGCTTCAGCCTTTTCCCCGCTGATGTCGATCACCAGGGTTCCTGAACCGGGTTTCATCACCACTTTGGAGTCTTTGTCCACGTCAAAGTGAGTCCCGTTTCTCGTCCAGGAGAAACTAAAAAAAATCGACAAAAGAAAGAAAGAAATATCAAATCAGTTCAAAGACTTTCCCTGATTGTTGTTGTTTCACTTAAACGTAAAAGGAGCCAATTCAAATCTTCCAGGTGATGGTTTTTGAGATAACAGTTGCTAAGGCGACTTCTCTGCGCCCCAGATGCGGTAGCAGTGATTTGACAAAGTGAAACAACATCTCTGGGTTTTAACCGTTTAAGCAGTGTGTGGATTGATTGTCTCACCTGGGATGAGGCTTCCCTTTGGCCTCGCAGTGGATGATGATGTTCTCCCTCGGATCAAAGATGTAATCCTTCGGGGACTGCAGCGTTATGGTGGGAGGTTGAGGCACTGGGGGAAACACGCACGGGAGTTTAATTCAGATTCACGTAAATTAAAACACGACATAAACAACATGCAAAACAGGCAGAAACATTATGAGAATGAAAAACACTGCAAACAAAGACAACAAATATATTCCTGAAAACACACCAAGCCAAACAAATAACTACATGCACGTCACCCCTTAAAGCCACTCATAAATCTTAACAACAGCGTTTGGGCCAACTTACATCCTTCCAGTACTTTAGCTTTTTGTCCATCATGACATGTCGTACCACAGTGACAGAATATTGAAGAAAGGTGTTAGTTTTGTTTGCAAGGAAACATGTTTTGGCAAAATAGAAACATGTAATTTGATTGAGCTTTTTGCTTTGGAATTATTGTGAAGCAGGTGGAAGAAAATGCAAGAAAAGTAGCCGGAGATTTCATTTTTGCATTGCAAGTATTAAAGATGAATCATTTTCTGATTTTACAGAAGTAGAATCTAATAGAACGTGCATCGTTAATGTTTTATTAATGAGGAGGATGCTTACGGTCAAGAGGCACTTCGAGTCCTGAAGTCATGTGGCTCAGGAGTATCAACAGCACAGCTCCAAGACCTGGAACCCTCTTTCGATTTGCGTCCATTTTCCTGTGTTTCAGTGTCACGACCATCATTTTCCCACCAGGTTTCACAGCAGATTAAAGGTGACTGGTGGGGTGAAGAAGAAGAATCCACTCTGCACAAATGAGTGGAAAAATAAAATCAAAACAAATGTAAAACAAATGCAAAAAATTTAAATTAATGAAATAAAAAACTAAATATTTCGTCAAAGCTAAGTTTAGCAAACAGCAAACAAATCTGACCTGTCACAATTAAACTATCCTGCTTTGTTATTGCTTTATATTCAAATTTTATTTTGTCTTCTTATAGTGGACCCCAGGAAGAATAGTCTTCACTTAGGTGGAGACTAACGGGGAACCATTTTTAATAAACAATAAACAATAGTGACAGTTTTTTTTTTTTGTGGGATTCTGTAGAAGAGTTTCAAATGAATTATGTGTTACCTGTTGTGGATAATGTTTGATAAAAATTAATACATAATAAATAATACAACATATAATTTAGCTACTCTATGCCAAGGGTCAAAGTGAATTATTGCTGTCAACTCTACTGTTAAAAGTATCATA
Source organism: Anablepsoides cearensis (assembly GCA_032275365.1). Classification (NCBI taxonomy): domain Eukaryota; kingdom Metazoa; phylum Chordata; class Actinopteri; order Cyprinodontiformes; family Rivulidae; genus Anablepsoides; species Anablepsoides cearensis. The sequence continues at coordinate 11,553,103 of JAUBOC010000063.1, forward strand.
GTAATACTCGTAATTTTTTTTATAATACTCTTAAGGGTTTAAAATTTTTAGCTTCCAGCCCACAAAATAACTGATGCAGAAACTTGTGACTCTAGATATTACTGGTTTATAAATGTTTACCTATGCTAATAACTCATAAAAACATGGGCATAATAACAATATAAGCTACCTAATAACTGTATGATACTACTTTAATTCATTTATGGGTTTTTAAATGTATTTTTTGTAAATATGGTGAAAATATACCATTAGCATTTTATTAGCATTTAAACTGATGTCTGGAAATCATTCTAAACCACTATTGATTTAGATAATAATTCTAATTATAAGATTAGTCTGGGAGAACTAATCAGAGATCGAAGTCAATGACCATTTAATGTCAATATTTATAAAATAGTGTTTCTGTGTTTCTAAAGATTTGAGTTGTTTTAAGACAGAAATAATTTATTTTGGTCCTCACCGTGTTCCACGTAGCTGTTAGCTCATCGTTCCTTTACTTCAAATTTAGACTGTTCACAGAGCTATTTGTTTATATCCTTTACACAAAACCCTACTAGAAAAAAAGCTACATTCTAGGTCTTATAAATCATGTTATACATGCTCTTAGTCTGTAAAACTAACTGCAGTTAAACCACATATAAATATTTAGTCTGTACAAGTGAAGAGTTTCCCATTTTTTTTGCCAACTCTGACCTTTCCGTGACTCAGTACCTGTAGTATACATCTTAACTCATGAGCTCTGTAAGTGATTTGTCTGGTGGAGAAACGATTCTACCGGAGTCAAACTTCTGGTAGAGGCAGAAGTCAAAACAGAGCAGATTTCAGGTCTTGTAACTTAAACAACTTCTGTGAAGGAGTTCATGTGTTTTCCTGGTATTTATTTTTTCTGGTGCTGAGGTAGAAAAAAAAAAAAAAAGAACTGAGGCACAGCAGTGATCGCCTGCTGAACAAAATGTTTTTGGCCGTGTCTGTGTGTGCAGGTGTTAGTTAGTATCATTAGCAAAAAAAAAAACTCTCTCATAAACCACTTAACAGATTTTAAATAAACTCTGTGAAGGTCATAATGTGATGCACATCTAAAACTACTGGAGTCAACATAATTGGTATATCTGGATTAGCAAAAATATTTTTTTTAAGTTAGTCAATTTTATAGCAACTGAAGTAAAATGTGCCAGTGATAACACCCAGAATCATTTCTTTATCAGAGTCTAATTAGTGTTGTGCTTTACTAACAGCCACTTGTATGAGACATGTGCACAACTGGCCTTTCCAACACTTGCTCACGTGGAAACCTAAAACATGTGAGTGCGCTCAGCTGGAAAAAAAAACAAACAAAAAAAACAATCACAGCTATGATACGCGCAGACCGGCACATGCATGTGTAAACACGCAACCTTCATGATAAACATCCTTGGCAGTGTGTCAAACAGATCGGGTTGCACATGAGAGATCCAGCTTTTGTTGTGTAGTGGATCACAAAACCATGTTGGCAGGAACGGGCTTCTGGAAACTGCACCACAGGGGGAAGAAATTATGTTTCACTTCGCCGTACACAACTCGCAGTGTATAAAGTGCCAGATGTGCATTAGCAGGCTGTAAATCAATAGATTTATAGTTTTACTGCACTTACATTGTAAAGACTCTCTCGGAAATAACAGAAACGCAGGAAAGTGACGTCTTTAGAATCACATGGAGGTGAAGTGGTCACGCGTAAACTCAGGACAGTTACTACTCTGACTGTCTGATGAGTGGTACAAAGTTAATGAATACCCAGTGAGATCTTCTCCTGCTGAGCTACGCAGTGAGTGTGAGCTAACACAGCCCCGGGATGCAGCTAATTATGCTGACATGCCCTACTGGGTAGTTCTCTCACTGAGGGATAAAGAGCAGGGATAGAGAGAGCAACATCAGTGGGAGCATTAGAGCCAGTCCATGCATGCTAAAGCTCTTAATCTCATTGTGGTACAAAACTGCAAAACGATAGCCCAAATTTACCATCCTATTTTCAGATTAATTACAGTAGGATGTTCTGTGCAGCAGATTGGATTGGTTAGGTTTCTATAATAATAAAAAACAAACTTTTTTTGCAACAACTGCACCGGCCCTGTCACACTGTAACATTTGAGACAAATTATGCCAACTTGTGAAAGATTTCCACTATATTATTATTAAATGTTAGATATTTGATTAATTTATTAGCAATATAGTATGTATATGCCTAAAAAAGACTTCAGTTTTATTTATTTTTATTCACCGTCAACGTAGATGTCTGCAAACTTTTCATAATTTGGCATAAGTTGTCTAAAACGTCCTTGTGTGACAGGGCCTTTAAAAACATATGATGAAGATTTATTAAAATGTAAAGTTGAAAATACAAAAATAAAGAAAAAACATCTTCATTCCAAAGAAGAGGGGAAAGAAGGTTAATGTCCATGAAGTAAACGAAGGGAAACAAATGTATTACTTATTTGAACATTATCCAAATGTGCTCAAGCATATATTTTTGTAAAAAGATTTTTGCAGAAAAAGTACTTTAATTTAATAGGTATTTCTTTAAATAATGCACTGTGTACTGTATCTTGGAAGAACAAGTTAAAATTGCATTTTTTAAATTCCCAATAAATATTAAAAGAAAATAATAAACAATCTGGAAAATAAAATTCTAAAGGGTTGATACTCCTAAAGGACCTAAAAATAGTAATAATGTGTACTAAGAAAAAACTGTAAAATTGATGTTTTTTTATGAATTACAAAATTATTTAAAAATAAATCTTACACTGAAAGTTTTATTCATACTGTATAAAAACTTCTTGTTCAAAACTGCAAAAAATCTTGAAACGATTATACTTAAAACTGTTCATCCAATGATTTTTTTAATGGAAGTTGCATTAAAATCCATCCTGTGGTTCATGAGATATTTTGCTAACAGGGTTCAGTCTAATAATTAATGTTTCAAATGCAGATCTTGCAGTTGGTGCTCAGGTTATAAGTTTGGGGTGACTCTCAGCTACTGACACAACTGTTAGCTCAATAATGACTGAGCCGTGGCTACCTTATCATTACTCTCTGAAAGTTTAATTAAAATCTGTTCCGTCACAAAAACAAAAACATTACAGCCTTCCCCTTTTGTAGCGGACAAAAACAAATCGAATTTTGTTTTGATGTCCACCACGAGACTGAACTTTTAGCCTTGAAATAACAAGTACAACCCTTTTTCAGTACTTTTTTGAACAGCTGGAAATGTGTTTGCAATCCTCATCATGTGCATTTTTCACAGTTAAAGGCTGAGCCACGAGCCTGGAACTGTGCAGTGTAGTGGAAGATAACGCTTTGGCAGCAATATTCTCTAGAAACACACACACATATACACACATGCATACACACACGGTGTTCCATTCATCCTAAAGCAAAATGAGTAAAATTAATTTCTCATTGCGCATGTTCTCACAGTCTGCAAAAAGATGATTACAGTGGACTCGGGGGATGAGTGGAATGACTTTAGCTAGTGGGGAGGTCAGGTCTCCTGACTCAGTGGGTCACAGTTGTGGCATTAAAGAAAAGCTCTGAGATTCAGACTTTCTAAATTAATTAATTTTTTTAGCTTGAAGCAATACCAAGTAAATAATAATGCAACTTATTGTTTCCATCTTGGATACTTTCCTTTGTCCACCTTTTTGCATTATAGTAAAAGGGCATGTTTGTATATAAAAAAACATGGACAAAAACATGTTTTTGTCCTGTGTTAGCAAAATATCTCATCATTATCCACAGTTCACACAAATGGAAACAGGTGAGTGTGCACTACTTGTGTACTTCACAAAACCTCCCCCTTTCTTGTAAGATGACTGATTTAGTCCATTAACAGCTATCTTTCAGTAACAAAGCATGACATGGCACGAGTCCTGACGTCTCTCTGCCCCTCAGTTTGCAAAGCTGGAAGGGACTTACTAAGTTGGTCACTGCACCGCCTTCAGTCACACTCAGAGACGCTACAAGATGATGAGACAGATGAGGGGGGAGAAACGTGGAAACGGAGAGAATTAGACGGAGGGATGGGAAACAGAATCATCTGCAGTCACATCCAATCACAGTAACTGAGGTATTTATGAGACAATAAACTGAGTCAGACTGCTGTCAGCCAACATGAAGCAGTGTGTGTTCTGTTATCAGCTCATGCACAGATCCTAACTAATACTTTAGAAACGGTGTTTCATTTGCAAATTAAAACTTTCAACTGTATGAATATGAATGTCTTTAGAAACACCTAAAAAGCACAGTTTAAGGGAATACCAAGCAGTTACTGGGATGTTTAGAAGACAAAGAAAAAAAGGAGAACAGTGAGGACAATCTGTAAGCAAACCACAGATCACTACTCAACTATACACCTACTTTTGTGCAACTAGTGCCTGAGGTAAGAACTAAACCTCACGGGTTTATGTTACTTTCCCAAATATTACGTTTAGTGGGTGTGCTCAGTGTTAATGCTAAAAACCATGCTGTGAAACAGGCTTGTGACTCTTTTAAACAACTTTGTTCCTCTCTAGACCTGCAATTCTTTTTCACATGGCAATCTGCAGTCCAGACAGCTTTTATTTGTGGTTCTGTAAAGGTGGAACCACCTTCCATATGTCAGAGGAGTATCACTCTTTGGCTTTAAGACTTTGCCAAAAAAAATGACAGTATAGTAGAATAAATTACAGTAGTGTCTCAAGAGGACATCAGCTTTCTTAATATCTTACTGTTTCACCTTTTAAATAGATTATCAGTTTAGTAAGTCACTTTAGAAAAAAGCATCAGGTAAATTAGTACATGTAATCCTAAAAAATTTAATGTAAACCTCAGAAAGTATTAATATTATGGTCACTTGATCTGGATATATCTCAGTTATTGTTCCATCTAATACTGGGTAAATTCCTGCCTGATTTTTTGAACACATGAAAAAACACAGGTTTCATTCAAAGCAGCCATTTTTATATACACTCCATATCCTTTTTTCCTTTCAAACAAAGTATTATTTACTTTAACACAATTATGCTTTACACAACAGATGGATTAGGTTGCACTTTTCAATGCTCTAAAGGTAAGAAGAGACTCCATATGAGTAGTGAAATCAAGGCATTCACTTTCAAGCTTAAGTGAAGCTATGCATGGTGTTAAATGTACTGGGAAACACACAGGGGGTTGGTATTGTTGTTCTAAAGACAATACCCTGTATAAGGTATTCACGTACTTGTAAGGCTGATAAAGTTGCGTTGCTTCCTCAACAATGATCAAATATCTGAATAATGTATACCACAAAGCTTCAGGTTTTACAGTTGATGCTACAGACCCAATGCAAAGTGTAGATAAAAACAAAATGCAGTGATTTGATGAATTTTTGGCAGCAACACATCACCAAAAAGTTGGGATAGGAGCGACAAATGGCTGAAATTGTGTTATAAATAAGAAGCAGCTGTGGTGGCATTTTGCAACAAATGAACTTAACTGGTAACAGTTTAGTAAGAGCACTGGGTATACAAAGAGCTTTTAGAGGGTCTCGGATGTAAAGAAGGGCAGAAGTCTGAAAAAATGTGTATAAAAATAAAAGACTAGTTCAAAAGTCTGCCTCTCTAATGGGATGGGTGCATTCATGCATAGGTTACGGTTAGTTTATACACCTGGAAAGGCCCAGTTAATGCAGAACAGTACGTGCAGGTTTTGGAACAACTTGTGCTTCAATCCAGCAAAGAAAATCCAGGACTGATATGCTGCTGCCATTTAAACGGGGGTATTCAAAATCGACTTTGAGCTTTATATTTTGTCAATGTCCCTCAACAAAAAAAAAATAATAATAATAACCCAAGTGTTGCTTTGATTCATTCATGCATGTTTGAGAAATCCTTGAAGATCCTGTGGTAGCCATGTGGAGCTGCCTAAGTGCTTGCTGGTACAAAGCTCCTCCCTGGAGCTCTGTCTGCAGCCAAGTCCCCACCCCACAGAGCACCCCTCCCCTGAAGCATTGTTGTAATGATATGCTGAAGTGGGAGTGTCAGAAATGGTAGAATGTTCTTAAACAGACAGAGCCCAATTTCAAGACGTTTGGGGAATTTATTTTTGATATAAAACTGCATTTTCATAATAACTGAAGGTAACATAGTTACTTGATTGAACCATGTGGCTGGAAAATACAGAACACAACCCCCTCCCTTTAAATATATTTAATTCTATCTTGATTTCAACATTTGATAGGTTTACTGTGTTCCATTGTGAATAATACATGATTTTATGAGATCTGCAAATCAGTGCATTTTCTTTTTTATTTTACACAACTTGTCAAGACTTTTTCCTCAGATTTTAATTTGAAAGACCAACCCTAAACAGAAGACATCTTCTGTGTTCTTGTATTTTTGGATCATTTGAAACATCATCTGCTGGTCAAGGAGTACTTTAGCGGTATTTAGCAACATTTTCTTTTAAAAACTTAAGCCGGCCACTCTACTATTTTCACTGTAATGCTTTAACTGTAATGCTTTAACTTGTAATGCACAAAAGAACGTTACCGCAGATCATTTCTCCCATCAGCTGTGAGACTTTACAACCAGGACCGCTAGCAGCAATCATGATAAGTATCCATGTTTG
>JAUBOC010000063.1:11576533-11592274 GCA_032275365.1 Anablepsoides cearensis
TCAGTGCTGCGCATGCGCGCGAGGGATAAACCCAATAGCGACAGCCTTAAAGGGCGGAGCCTATACGAAATAGAACAAAAGGTCCTGAATAATTCATGTCAGTGTTCTGTGTCGTCTGGCTTTGATTCACCAAAGAAGAATATTTTTAAAGATTATGACAGAAATTATCCATTATTTAAACAGGAATTATTTTAATGGCTGAAAGGACCTTCACAGTAATCTTGTAGTTTGCAGCGTTGGCCTGGTGTTGCGTAACTTTATCTTCACCTTGAGCCCACTAATGTCAAAAATGAACGTTGCACAGGATAAACCACACAAACTACAGAATTACACCTAATGAGGAGGTGATAAAAATTTAGAAAAGCTTTATCTAAAATTAAGAAAACTACTTAGATGCCTCAGTTTTGCTTTTTTTGGCAAAAGATACACCAGACAAGCTGAAATCATACTGTAAAAGATGCTTTGTAATTCTTCAAGTTACAAAGTCTTCATTAAAATAGTCTAGTAAGGAGTTTCTCATGCGATAACACTGCTACTGAAAGACCCAGTTTGTATTTCAGACTGTACTTCATGTACCTGAAGCCATCATCTTGAAGCACATTTGCATTATTCCTCTCTAATGACAGGGAGCTTCAGATTCGATTTCTCTCTTCCTGTGCAGTTCATTAATGGCTACAGAGTCCAAAGCTGCAATGCATCATCTTATCGTCTCTTTCATCTGATATAAAGTAAAGTTATTGTTTTTTTTTAATCTATAAGCTAATTAAAACACCATAAACATCAATTAAGTTCTTAAATAATCAATTTGTTCTACAAAATGTGCAACAAATGGAGCATTAAATCTGGGACTGCTGACCAAACAGCAGACAGTTCAAGTGCAGCAGCAGTTTCAGGACACACCCTTGTCACCTGATAGATTGTGTTTCCTGGTTTTGGGGGAGTTTACGCAGAGGAAGCTACCATGAGAAATTCATGTGATACCTATTTTATAAAAAGGTAGCGGCTCCTCCACATACTGATGAGTCTTTGTGGAGTAAATATCTCACAGGTAACAGATATCAGGCGGCTGTAATGAATGACTGGCCTGAGTCAAAGTAACAAATGTGTCAGTGTGACAAAGTAAAAGAATGTCCTGTGTTTTTGCTTCGAAGAGTTTTGGGTTTCTCTTGTTTCTTCACTGAATTGGGTTATTTCCTGACACACACACACACACCCACCCTCCAAAAAAAACAAACAAAAAAAAACACAAATAAAAGTCTTTCTTGGGTGGGTGAATCCATAAGAAAACTACAGATGAGTGCCTCTCCTGTGAATGTCAGCATTTTGTTAGCTGTCCCATGCTATGCTACTTAGGCCTTTAGCTCTTTTTCTACAAGGTTTAAGATACTGTATTGTTATTTTAGCTACTATTTAAAATCTTCTAGTCTTTAGCTACTATTCTACCATAGCTAAGTAGCTGTTTTGCTACTTTTAGTTTGTTCTTCAACATTTAGCCTTTAGCTACTTTTATGCTACTTTTAGCGCTAGAAGTCTGATATGATGAGATATGATATTGATTTTTTGGCTATCATTTAGCTACTTTTAGCTACAGTTTTGGTGCTTTAAGATTTTAGTTACAGTTTTGTTACTTTTAGCCAAAGTTGTGATCATTTTATTTTTTAGTATTGCCTATTTTAGCTTTCAGCTATTGTCATCCTACTCTCAGCAGTACTGTTTTCCTCCTTTTAGCCAGAGATTTGCTATTTTTAGCTACTATTCTACTATTTGTAGCTTTTAACAACAGCTTCACTTCTTTAAATATTTAGTTACAGCTTTGCTTTCAGCAAATATTTTGCTTTTTTAACGTTTAGCCACTGTTGTGCTAATATTAACATTTAGCTCCTGTTTTGTTAGTTTTAGCTTTTACTTTCACTTTAGCAGCTCTAATTTTTTCAAGCTTAATTCTGCTACTTTATTAAATATTAAGTCAATCAGAACTCAGTATTCACACTGAATTTCTTATACAAAATTAAATCATTATTATAAAAAAATGAATTAAACAAATAATAACAGAGTCCAGTCATATTCTCCAATATTCCATAAAGAGTGTTAAAACGTTAAAATTGTAGACGCACATAGCCAAGGGGTAGAAACAAAGTGCTGGCTTAAATTTAGCTGGGTAAAGGTTAAATTGGCTTTATGAGTCATGGATCAGAGCGGAGAGTAGAGGAGAGATGGAGTGGGATGCGGGTCAGTACCAGCAGTGTGCATATGGTGGGAAAATGCTGCGAGGACACACGAGTGAAGAAGCCTTGTGCAAACAGCACAGAGCTGTGCGTGGCTCTCCAGGCAACCGAGTAATTAGAATTTAAAGAACAGAACAGTGTCCGTGTGCCATATTTCAAAATGTCACAAGGTTTATGATGCAGCAGGCTTCTGTTCACGGCACTTCTACAGCAAAAAACATGTCGGCTGGATTTAAAAAAAACATTTAAATCAATTTTTTCTTACATTTTCATTCTCAACTGTTCACTGCAAACAAAACCATTTAAATGTTTCAACTTTTTGCCATCTACTTTAATCACAAAAAGGAACAACACATAACAGACACTTCTGAGTGCAGTTTATAAAAGAACTCTTTATGATTCCATAATTTTATGGAGTTTTTGCCAGAAGTTATCATTGCTTGACATGTTGTAGGACACAGTTTCAAATATATTTATCTAGATTCTATTCAAACTTCAAATACAGCCTCAACTACAGCCCAGAGTCCCATGAGTTAAAAAGGAGCTGTGGATGTAGAGCAGGAGCAAAGAGGAGAGAGAGGAGGAAAAAGTTCAAACCATCTCTTCCATCAATCATGATTCATGATGATGAGAGATTGTTGGGGAATAAGTTGGACGGACTCTAAGCCCTAACAAAAACCCAGCCAGAGTATCAAGAAGGCAGTATTACATGTTTCTCTGCGGCATGGCTGCAGGATTATATCCCTGATTCCAGCGTCTCCCTGCCAGGTTTTCTGACCATACGATGTAGGGCTGCACGATATTAAGAAAACCTGCGATGTACGATAACACTGCTTAATATTGTGATGACGATATGACTTGCGATAAATGAACAAAAACATATGTAGTGTTTATATCTTTCTGCTCTGGGTGCAAAGCAAAAAAAGCAACCTAAAAAACTAATCATTTCCATTCCAGCCTGAATTTTTTTTTAGTATGAAGAGACCTATCCAATTAACCAAATACATGAAGGGCTCCATTAGATTGATAAAATACTTCAAGCTTCCATCTGAATGACAAAACGCATAAATGCAAACTTTTGAGTCACTCCATTTATTGCAGTTTATGAAGTTGTTGCAATATGCATATTGCGATGGGATTTATCACAATGACAATAAATGTTCGATATATTGTGCAGCCCTAATACGATGGACAATCCTGAGTGTCTTCAGTCGGATGCTTCTTCAAGTCATCTGTAAGATGGACTGCTACAGGAGATTCTTACTGCCCACAGCCATCAGTATCTATAACAACTCTTTAAAGAAACCAGGGTAATATGAGCTAGAACAACGTTTAATTTCCCTTAGGGATTAATAAAGTAGAATTGAATGGAATAAAGCCCAAAACATTACCCTGCTATGTACTAAAAAAATAAAAAAATAAAAAAAAATTTCTACAGGTGCAATGTCAAAAAAATTTAAAAAAAAAGTTATTTTAACATAATGTGTCAAAAAGAAGGTAAGTTATTGCTAACTTTTCTAAACGGGTTTCAATCAGTGCAGCTGAGATTTATTAGTTCAGAAAATGACCCTGAACATAATAAACCCCAGCTCTACTTAATAAATGCAGAAATCCTACAAAGACGTGTTTGCAAGACTCGTAAATCACCCTCTGTTACAGTTGCACAGACTCACATTTGGTGTCTAATTGCAATAAACCAAAGTGCTAAGACAGCAAGTGGGGATGCATTATGTCAGGTAGCCAAAAGTCAAGGTGACTAACACAACATGGCTCTGATTGGACAATGGAGTCTGGCAGCCACTCAAAAAATGAAAAGAAAAAAAAAAACATTTCAGCAGTTTCAAGGTTAGAATGACAGAGATGACACAGCAGCTAGAGGGGCGGAGTGTGACATCACTGACGGGAAACGCCACTGATGCAGGGAGGACATCCAGAAGCCCCAAATAATGCTGAGTCAGAGTAATGACTAAGGAAATGACTTCCTTTTTACAGTAAGTCATATATCCTACAGCTTGGTCATCAACAACTCGGTTTACAGCAACAGCATCCTTAAAGCTCATAAGCAAAGACTACAACTACAGTGACGTGGTTGTGTCTCACATTTTCAAAGATGCCAGGGAGAAAACGTTCAACATCACAAATAAAGCTGCAGAGAAAATCTCTAAAACATGCAGGATGGCGGCCCACGAGGGCTGGATTGGACACTCCCTGTCTGAGACAGTCACCAGCATCAGGAACAGCCAGTCTTTAATTAGTTTATCAGTAAACAGACTCATTTCAGGCTGACGGATGGCTCCTCCACCCTGAGAACCGCTTCTGGTCGTCGTTCTCCTCATCTGCTGTCTGCACGGCCTGTTCCCTCCTACAAAGGCATTCTTTCAGTTCAAGCCAAGGAAGACAAGATGGCTTTTTAACAGCCTTCTTTCTGGGGTCAAACGAGGAGGACGGAGGAAACAAACGCTCAATTAAACTTAAAAATGCAGTTTCCCTTCCGCGTGCTGCTATACTGACGATTAGCAGATGGTTGACAATAAATGAGAGAAGAATCACATCTTTAAGAAGCAACACAATCATCTGAAGACTTTTTTTTCATCAAACTAATTAATTCCCTTTATAAAAACTATATAAACTAACAGGTTACGTATAATCCTGTTAAAAACATCTTTAATAATCTTTGTGGTTGGTTCTCAGCCGTCATGTGATGCTGGAGCCTTAAAAGAGGTTCCTGTGACCTAAATCCTCACTAATCATTTTAAAGCTGTGACAAAGATTCTGGAGGATGAGGTTTTTATCACTTTGTAAGCCTGATGCACAATGAATTAAGCTCCCATCCCTGAGATTTAAACATGATTCTTTTGTTTTCTTTAAGACTGAGCTCAAAGAATTATGGGACTATTGAGAACTCTTCCCTTATATAAAAAAGATCATTTCTTTGGGAACAAGGTTCAATAAACTGTAAAGGTTCTATTTGCTTTGGTACAATCAGAGCCAAGCAATCTAAAATAGAATTTTAGCAGAAGCAGAGAATATTCTCCTGTATATGTTTCAGCATAATAACACCAAATCAGTCATTTTGCCAGACATGCTGACATGTTTTCACACTTCGCAAGTGACAGCTTCTACCAGTCTGGCAAGTCTTCAGCTCTACCCCCCACCCTTCCATCTGCCCACCTGATCCACACAAACAACTCTTGCTGGCGCTCTATGCAAACATAAAACAGATAAAAAAAGAGTTCAAATCTAATAATAAGTGTCCTTATTGACTTTTTAACCACATTGCAGCTTTTGCAAAAATATACATTTCAGCAGTTCTCTCCGTTTTTGTTTACTCTCTCATTTTCTGTCCCAAAACACTCACTTATTTTGTGAGTCTATTATAAAAACAAGGCGGCAGTAAAGCACCAGGATGAGTTACAGTTTTGCTTAATTCAAAAACTCACAAGGCATGATTTACTGAAGTCCTTGTGGTGCAATGCAAGATTTCCTCCCATTCTCCATCCAAAACAACCACAGCCATTGAAAAAAATATATAAAAAAAACACGATTAAAAACCATCTGTCTCGAAGGGACGACAGGAACAACAGCATCTGCTCTTTCAGAAACCTACAAATATTCCTCGGTGTTATCCAGCTCATCAATCCTCAGCCCATCGTGTTCGTTTTTTAACGCACACCAAATAATGATGTAATGAAAACTGTTCAGCTGTGAGCCAGAGGGCAAATTGAGACGGTTTACACCCCTTCTCTTGACCACCAAATGCCCCATCATCGCTGCAGGGTGCTATTAACCCCGAGGATGTTTGATGCTAATCGTGTTCGTTTGGCTTTGTCCAACAGTTTCGGCAATGTGAGCAAAAACCCTAAAGAAATGCCATTTTCTGAATCAGTTTGCTAAAAAAAAAAAAAAAAGCAGAACAGTAGCTATAAGCTACCAAAATCATCAATCGTGTACGTCTTAAAATTACATCCACGTAAATGCATCAAATCAACTCCCTCAACCGGCTTCTCGTCTAATGAGGCCCAGACGAACAGAAGAGAAGTAGAGAGATGGTGACACCACATCTGCCATGAGTGATGGCTCAGAGCAGGCAGCTGGGGGGGGAGCGTCAGGAGACTGAGAAGAGCTCAGCAGAAGCAGTCGTGATGACCTGAGTGCCAAAACACAGCACAAGACTTGCCAAAAGTTGGTTGTTCAAATGAGATTTAGGAAAATAACTTGTGATAATACAACATACCATGGGCAAAAATAAAGTAAAATGTTCTAAAACAAGTTTTTTCCTCAAAGATTAAGATGGAGATTGTTGAGATTGTTGCACCAAACCTCTGCCAGAGTTCATGAAACTTAAAATGGCTATTTCTTGAGACATACCTGTTAGAAACCTTCAAATAAAGGTAAATTAAAAATATTATTTACTGTTTTATCACTAGACAGTGAGTTGAAAGACTCAATTTTACTTTTTTTTGCACTGCAACCTGTGTACATTCTAATGCCTGTAATCTTTTGCACTATTTGTCAGCTATACCCTTAGAATTAGGCTCACCCTGATCTGGAAGAACATGATTAACCAGGCCCTAAAATATTTAAATAAATCACTTTTCATTTATTTTCTACTAAATTATACCACATATAAAATAACATTTCATTTATAAAATACAACAATGTTTAATGAAAGCTTGAGTCTTTTGTGAGAACATTGACATGGGTTAAATCTGCACATCTATAATAGCTGCAAATTGGACACATATAAGAGCAAATGCGTGTTACTGAATTTCTCTGAGGGGGAAACACTTGAAATGACATCCCCAGAGGTGGGGAGCTCCAGCCGGCAACATCACTCACAAACGGGCCTGTCTGCCTGCCACCATCCGGCAGAACAAAACCTGCTGCACCGAGGAAGGAAGGAGGGGGAGAAAAAAAAATCCATTCAATACAACACACTGCTGCTCTGCCTCCTTCTGCATGGCTTTGGTGGTGGCTCCTCAAGATGCAGCGCGTGCGGCGCAGAGAATGAACAGCCTGCAACCATCTTTCATCCAGATTAAAAAGAAAAAAAAGAAGAAGAAAAAAACGACAATCCGCTTCCATTTTTCTATATCTGACATGTACACCTGATCATTATAGATCATGATTATTACAATGCAGCAAAACAAAGGACACCTGATTGGATTGTTCACTGCAGCAATATTCCCATTATAATAAAGAGGAAGAACAGACATCTTCAAAGAAAAGAGGGTGGGAAAAAAAAGGATGCTCACGCTCACCGTTTTCTGAAATTCGGCGTCCCTGTCAGTGATGCTGCTGGAAATGATGAGGTGAAGGTGTTTGTTGGAGGGACTGTGCCCGGCTGGTGTGTCCGTCCGTCCCCCCCTAACCCCCTCCTCCTCCTCTCTCAGCCGCTGCAACAGCAAGCTGTGGTCCACCGATCCATCCGCTCTCCTCCCCACCTGCTCCCCCTTCTCCTGTCAGAAACCAGAAGCCACAAGATCGTCTATGTCACGGTAAGAGCGCTCACTCGTTCACGGAACGCGCGAGCGCACGTTTTCCCCTCGTTCAACTTCTTGAACCATTCCTCCATGACAAAGCGAGCAAACAATAAATTTAATTCAAATTATCAAAAGTAGTAGAAATATAACCACAAGAATTGTAGCTGTGCCACTTTTCCGTGTATAGGTAGGGCCTATCCTAGCTAACCTATGAACTAAACGCACTTTTGCTGGCTTACTCACCTTATTCTGGTTGCCCATTTTTGTTGCGCGTAAAAGTGTTAATAGTTGGTTACTTGTGTGGTCACGTCTGGTAAAGGTGCTCTTAAGTGACACAAATACCTACAAACAAAAGTCGGAGTTACCCATCTTCGCGTTAAATTGATTTTTTTCAGTCGTTTTAAATCTCGCACTGAAACAAGAAATACCGCCGGCAGCGCCCCTTTTTACTGAGCGGCAGCAGCTGGTACTATCACTTTAAAACTCATCTGATTAGTGCTAAAATTAAACATTTGCTGAGGTTAGAACAAAAAAATCACATTTAGCTTTTTATTAAGTAGGTGCATTTTATACATGACATATATTTTATGATTATGTATAATATAAATTAACCCCTTTTTTGAGAAATTATTCTACAAATGTTCACCTAGTGGTGTTTAGATGCAGAGAACCCAAGAATTCAGACTATTAATAGAAACTGTTTTTATTTGTTTATTATGCATTTATTAGAAAATGTCTTGGAATGCCACTGCACAATATATACAAGTATATAAACATTTAAAAATGAGTTGGAAGCTGTGTGGGAAACCTCTCACTTTTCTTGTCTCGTTCAGTTCCAGTCAGGGACATGTCTACTGTCCTGTACAATAAATCATTTATGCAACAATCATCAATACAGTATTTGTTGAGCCTAGATTTCTTCTCTCAATCCATTCTTATTATTGAGTTATAGTAGAGAAAATAGGTAAGAATGTTGATTTAAACAACCAACTGTTTTCTGGGTGTGACCTTTGCCTTTTTGACCATTTCACTGTTGAGTGAGAAGACAAAGTTTACACAGCAGAGATGTTGACACAGCGGGCACAGGACTTTTAGGATCTGTGTGTGTGTCCCCAGTCTAACCGACTGGCAGGGATCTGTGGAGAACCACACCACTGTGTAAACTGCTCTGACATGAACACATACGTCTCCAGTGAAAAAAGCTTTTTTACTTTATTTTTTATGTGAGGATTCAATGTTAAAGATGTTGATTTCCTGTTATTAAAAAAATACATTTAATGATTTTGCAATCCACCTACTTCTGCATACTTGGTGTTATTTTAGCCATTCATATATCAGAAGCTTCAGCTCAAAATATTCTTGTTGCAAAACATTGTTTTTGTATTCGTGTTTATATGTATGTACGGTATGTACATATCTATGTATTCTTGTGTTTATATGTATTCCTGTTTTGTTTTATATTTCATTTGTTCAAAAATAAAGAATATTTTTTTGTCTCTGTTTTTGTATTATGCTACAATTAGTTATCCTTAGACTATACTTTTAACCTACCTTTGGCTACTTTGAGCTTCTAGTTAACCTTTTATAGCTTTTAGCTAGCCTTTTGGCACTTTAGCTATAAGCAAACCCTGTCATACATTTATTTTAGCTACAATTTTCTAAGCAACATTTACTATTTTTAGATTTTTGGTAAAGCTTTATGTAGCTTTTTGCTATTTTCAGCTTGCATTTAACTATTTTTGGCTTTAAATTGTTTTGCTTCTTTTAGCTTTAACACCAGTTTCAGCAACTGTAATTCATCATTCAGCTTTTTTGCAGAAAATGGCATTTGTCTTATTTGATCTTTTCTTGCTGAAGCAGCCAAAGTGATAAAGTCAAACGTGTTTCATCTTCACTGGATCTAATCCAGAGCGTCTCTGTGGAGCTGCCTGCTCTGTTTAAACAACCAAAGATATACAATGATAAGATTGTTTGACACTCAGCAGACTTTAGATTCTTTGCAGTTTTGTTTTTTACCTAACAGACATCCTGCTCTGGTTTGATAAAGTGATGAGAGCCAGCCACACGTCTCTGTCAGTGATGGACAGCAGTTTTATCACACGGTGCATCCTGGGATGACTCCAATCAGAAGACAGGGAGGAAATGTGTCTGTGCATAAATACAGTTCATTCTTCTTGTTTTGATTTCTGCAGATTCTTCACACAGACTTGAATTCACCCGCAGATCTGGACCTGAAATGAACTTAGAGATGTAGAACACGAACTCCTGTTGTAAATTATTAGCATCAAAAATGCACTTTAAGCAGCAAAATAAAGCTGCTTGTATAACAAGCTCCTGCCAGATTTGGGCCGAATATAGGCGAGCGTGGGAACATTTTGAGAATATTGTAAATAAGACGAGAGCTATAACGGTTGCTAGGTAACAACATAAGCCCACATGATCGGTTTCTGATGAAGAGGAGACTCAGACGGGGTTAAAAACTCACATCCTCCTCAAAAACCACTGCTGACGCCAAAACTTCCACAGAACCCAAAAACACGTCTGCAGGAGCTGGAGGTGTGAGGAAGTTGTGCCACAGTCACGGTTTACCCAATGAGAGGAGCTGAAATCAGGTGAAGATGATGATGTTTAGTCAGCAGTTAATGGAAAACAATCTATTGTGAGTGTGTGCCATTAACTGGAACAAGCAGCAGAAAATAAAAGCAGAAAAATGTGACATATCAAGATTATCTGCATTTCAAACAAGCAGCTTTTTATTGAGTTTTATGACATTTTGAGTCATTTTAAAATACCAGTAAAAGATGTAAGAAGGCAGGAATTACATCGGTTAGGTTCTCACCAGGTTAAAAAATAAATGTGCTTTCAATTAAAATAACATAATTGAAAAGTTCAAGTTTGACCAAAGAAGAGTTTGACATTAAACAAGCGGACCACAGGTCATTGTTCCCATTAGAACAAACATGCGTTGAACATGGACAAATCGACATGACTGCATGTGAATATGCAGGAATTTGTCAGTAGTTTCAAAATAAAAGTCCTACGAAGTGCACTTTATTTTCCTAACAGGCAGTTGTGTTTAGGTCGTCACTTTTTACACCTTAATGTGTGTTAGTCATTTGTTTCTAACATTAAACTCATTAATTGTTCATGCATGGATCATGCAACGGACACGTGTCACAGACCTGTTTGTGCTCAAAGATTAACACTAGTTTTTTCCTCTGTAAATCCTGCTGATACTAAATCTTTAGCAAAGAATAAATTACATCACATGGTTTTTAACACTGAGTATTATATCAATATATTAAAACATTTTTTTTAGTGTTGGCGGTCCAACTTCTGTAAACGTTTGGCCCATTTTTTTGAAACACTTGGTGCTTTCTTTAAGTTTATGATCAGAGCTTGGAGGTGAAGGGGATTCCTTCGTACATGTCGGCTTTCAGCTTCACCCACTCGGCCAGCCTCTGCATGGCGCCCTTCTCCCGGCCCAGCACGCTCGCCGCCTTCCTCAGCTTGGCCTCGTTGCGCTCCAGGTAGCGCTCCGCTTCGCTTTTGAGGAAGTCCAGCTTCTCGATGCGGCTCTCGTTCAGCGGCACGTCCTCGCTCATGTAGGGGTTGAAGCGGAAGTAGGCGTCGGGGGGCAGGAGGGCATCCAGCATGGTGTGCACCTCTGAAACATTTAGTGGAGGCGCTTTCAGTTTCGTGCGTCTGATTTCTGGTACGTTTTCGTGTCTTCTTCTTACCCTCGGTGTCTGTGGCGCTGCTGATGACGTGGGTCAGCTTCGTCTTCAGACTCGTGGAGGTCGTGCCGTCCGTGCCCGCCGTCTCGTAGCGTCCGGTGCCCAGAGACAGCACGCACTGCAGAGGCGTGTTCGGCCACAGACATTTACACTCGTGAATGGCCAGAGCTGTGGGGTTGTTGATGAGAAGCCCTCCATCCTGAGGGGGAAAAAGACACATCGTTTGAGATTAGATTAGAGTAACTAGAGAAAGTGGTTTTGGAGACTGAAATAGAAGATTCATCTACAGACAATCTGTTTGGAGGAACTGGATTTATCTCCCTCCCAAGTCTGGAACTTAGCTCTGAAATACCTCAGATGTCCACTCTGATTAAGACAGAGTGGGGAATTATTTTTCCTCAGCTGAGCACAGGATAAGGTTATAGCCACAGGTAATAGAGCAGAGTAAGATCTGAGTAATGCCCAGAAGAATATTTATAATTATCTTTTTAGAAGCTGTATTTCTCTATTTAGCATTAATTTTTTACTAATTTAGGAATTTAATATAGTTAGCCAATAAAAAGAGTTCCAATTTCCATCTCTGCAAAGAGTCCAAATGACCCATTTCCTGAAGTTTATCCGTGGGTTTCCTGATTTTTCAGTATTCTCCTGAGAAATCTCTCTGCTAGTGCAGAAAACTGGAGTGAAAGTGAGACCAGTGGGTGGCAAAGTTAGCTCAAACTGCTGATGAAACGCTGCTAAACCCCCACAAGGAATGTAGACGACGGCACAGACAGACGCAGCTCATCAGTCTCCATCTTCCCCTGGCAGACAGCGATGAGAAAAAAAATATGTGCAAATAGAAATATGATATTTAAATAAACTCTACACTATATTTGTCAAAAAATAAAATAAACTTTGATGAGCGGTTGCAGTTACAAATGTGATAAATCCAAAGTTTTATTCCAAACTTCCTCCAAACAAGGCTTAAGTAAGTAAATACATTAACTAAACTGGTGGCATTAATACGGACCCATGATTTAGGAAATGACAGGCGAGATGAAAGGATGCAGCTAATTTAGTTTAAATAGGTTATCAGAATGGAGCTAAGCCTTTAGCCTAAATGTTCCTAATTAGAAGCATCTAAAGATATCTGACCTAAAAATCAAACGTCATAAAATGGTACAAATGTGACTGGGCTGCTCACACATACACAGGAGCAGAGTGGAGGATAGTAAAACACGACGATGCTTAGACCTAAGGACAGATCTGAACTCAGTGACTGTTTCTTGTATAAACGTCTCATTTATCTCCTGTTTCTCTGCTCTGACAGGTGGGAGTCATGGAATCAGAAGCTTGTTCCAAAAATGCCGACACATTTGTGAAAATAAAAAAAAAATCTACAGGATTCTCACTAAAACCATTCCGTTCATTTTCCATCTGAGCCTCTGACACCTGATGGCTTTTCGTGTGTAGGTCCACTGAGTGGTACCTGATGGAGGTCTTTTCCCAGAACAAATTCCTGGAAGTATCCGGGGGCGGCAGAGGAGGCCCTGATAGCCTGCCACATCTTGTGTTTGCAGTCTCCCAGGTAGTGGGATCTCACTCCAGGCATGAGTCTGTAGTTTCTGAACACATAGGCCTTCAGAGGCAAGCCTCTGTTGACAATGGTGCTCACTGCTGACACCTGGTGGACGACATGAAACATTGCAGCAACAGAAAACAGGGATGGAACAAAAAGTAAATAAATAATCATGTCAGAATTAAATGAAAACTGATGTTAAATGAGGAAACAAGAACAAAATAAACTGGATTTAAATGTGTTTTAAAGTCACTTACTTTGGGGCAATGTGGGTCCCTGGCACTCTCAATCATGCTCCCCTCACCCATGCGTTCTCTAAGAAAAACATAAAACATCAGATCACCTGGCCTCCCAATTTAATTAAGTTTAGAAGAAAGGAAAACTGAATCTTGCAGACTTACTTGAGGAGATTTTCCCATATTTCACTGTCATAGAAAGCATGGCTCCAGCCCATCTTTACAGTTCCAACAATGACGTTCTGTTTGAAGACATCTGAACCCAGTTTTCTGTACATGTCCTCGCACTCCTCCAGGGGGATCTGAAAAATCCCCAGCATGAAAGCCAAGATGGCGCCTGTTGCAAAAACAAACAAACAAACAAACAAACAAAAAAACCCACATATTTGGATATTAACCAGTGAAAATAAATAATGAATATAAAGCTATTTTTAAAAGTGGCACACCTGTGCTGACTCCACAGATGTAGTCAAACAGCTGATGGATCGGTTTTCCAGTCAGGTCTTGTAGTTTATGAAGAGTCTGCAGGGCTAGCAGTCCCCTGAGGCATTCAAATGAACACAGCTGAAATGTTGTAGTTACAACCAGGAGATCTCAGGTTTAACATATTAGTAAACGTCACAGATACTGAGAGAATCTTTAAAAAGCCACACCTTGTGCCTCCTCCGTCTATGGCCAGCACCCTGATTCCTCTGCCTCTGACTGGGTCTGTGTAGCCGACCACAGCCAGAGCTTCTCTAACAGCCGCCTGTAGAGGAAGGTCTCTGGCCTGACGCAGTCGCAGCAGACAGGACAACACGCTCTCCTGAAAGACACGACTGTGTGAGCTCTAACCAAAGATTAAGAGGTTTTAAAAAATCGAGGCACGCTGACCTTGATGGCCACCCCTCGGCTCTCGGGGAACTCCAGGAGGTGGAAACTGAGCTCCTCCACTCGAGTGGTGAGGAGTTTAGAATCGGTGACCCTCTGCAGACCCTTCACCAGGGCTCTGGTCCGGTTATCCACACTCACTCTTGCTATTATCTGCAACACAAACTAATAAAAGTAAAACTGGTTCACAGAATCACAGGAAGTCGTATTTAATCGACCCACCTTTTCTCTCTGACTCTGCAGCTGCTGCTTGGCCTTCTCAGCTTTTTCCTCTTCGCTCTCTCTCCTCTCCATCCCTCCATCGTTCTGCGTGGGGTCATCCACAGCCACGACTGGAGACTTGTCAGCTGCGACTCTTTTGGAATCGCCTCTAAATTTGGGGACCAGAGGGGCGATGTAGCTGCCGACGAAGGCCTGGACACTGGGCCGAGGGTAGGACAGGTAGTGGGTGAAGCCTTTTTTTTGAGAAGCCGTCGGCTCGGGAATGGACTGCGTGGTGCTTTCAGCAGAACGGGGGCTCTCTGGTTTGGGACTGGGTTTTTCTACTGGAGAGGAAGGGACGAGAGAGGTAGCAGGTGATTCAATACTCTTTGTCTTGGACACTGGAGACAAAACAGGAATGTGATCCACTGATCTCAGAGTGTCAGTGTGAGGTTCAGGAACAAGATCACATTTGTCCTTTAGCTGCTGCCTGTTCTCTCCATCTTCTCCCTGCGCATTGGTGCCAAAGTAACTGTTGATGTGGTGGGACAGAGACTTGTACGTCTCATCCATGCTGGTGGACAGAGCTGCTGGGTGGAACAGCTGCTTAGTTTGTTTTGCCACAGCTGAGGAAGAGCTTTTAGCAGACACGCTGGCTGACGAATCCAAACCAGAGGACTTCTTTGTGGCAACAAAAGGCTTTTCTGCCTCTTCAGCGTCTACGTTCTGGCCATCGACTTTTTCTCCCATTGTTGCTTTTGGCGACTTAGAGGCCGCGTCGCCGGAAGTTAAAGTCTCCGCTTTGATCAGTACCTTCCCAGCATGGGTTCCGTCGACTGTGGCGTTGGCGGGCTTGAAGCGGGAAAACTTGGAGATGAGGTCTGTGCTGCCCACTGCCCTGGTTACGATGTCGATTGTGGACCTGAGCCGCGACATGCGTTCGATGGCTCCACAGGAACATCAGTGGAAGAAATCACTGAAGCAAAGGGACGAGGCTAAAATTTTTGAGTAAAAAGCCTGCAGCATTTCGGCACACTATCTGCAATGACTTACAGCTGCCGTCAGGTCCATTCGAAGGCAGCAAATTTGAGTTGAAACTTTGCTGTGGGCACTTTTCTGAAAAATAAACCAAATTAAATAAATACTTTAAAATTATACAAAGAAATAAATCATTTTTTTAGATGTTGATGAATGTTTATTATAGCCCACTGCTAAATGGATGTTTTTGCCTGAAGAATCTTAAGAAGACAAGTTGACAAAATAAAAAAAAATCTGTATTGTTCAATGCAAGTGTACATTGAACGGTTCAATATAGGTACCTTTATTGTTGCATCTATCTATCCATAGCTAGATAGCTAGATAGATAGATAGATAGATAGATAGATAGATAGATAGATAGATAGATAGATAGATAGATAGATAGATAGA
>JAUBOC010000063.1:11602868-11623166 GCA_032275365.1 Anablepsoides cearensis
AAGAAATACGAAACAGAATAATGTGTATCTATATAAATTTTTGTTTTAAAGGGATTAGATGATATTGTCTTTTGTTTAATGACATAGATTTTTGTTTTATGAACTTGTTTTTGGTAAAAAGGGGCAGATATAAGATCTTTTTCTTCTTTCTGCTGCCTTTCATTTCATTTTATTTGAGTTTTTTGAGATACATATATGTTTTTTTTTCTTGTTTTCTTTTGTGTTTTTTCTTGTATATAAAATTGTTGTTTTTAATGAAATGAATAAACTTAAACAGCAGGGAGATTATTACCAAGTCGACCCTTTTTCTTTTCTATGAGTCACTATCATCTCAGTCAATTTAATACTATTCAGATGTAAAATATAGAGGAAATATGATGACCCTTCTTACATGTAGACATTATACAATGAAGAGAACTAAAGAAATGTCAGGAAATTTTTACCAAATAAGAGAAAAAAAAGCAAAAACTGAACCACTATTAGTCATAGCCCATTCAACAGTAATAATTATCAAACATGATTTTAGACTAAAACTCTGGCATGAAATATTCAAATTCCTTCACAGAATGCTAATCTTTTAATTCTGCATGTTTTTTTTTGGCTTTTAAACAAAAAATTTAAGACATGTGAGCTAAACTTTTCTGCAATAATGTTTAATACGTGAGTGAACAGTGCCACCTGGTGGACATAATCAGAAATGCTTCTATAGGAGGAGGAATTGTTGACTTAGAGACATAAGGATTTCATCCTTAAAAAAAAAAAGAATATCATATCATAGCACAACAGATGATATATAATCTTCAAACATTTTCTGCTTCTCTCTAAAAATAGCCCCATCCTTCTTCAGAAGGAGGATCTCATTCTCCAGGGCTCGAACTTTAGCCACAGTGTTCTCCTCCCTGCGTTCCAGTTCTAATATCTTTGCGTGCAAACCCAAGATCCGACTCCACATCCCATCTTTGTCGACATCCGGCCTGGAGTACGAGTGCTCGTAAAAGGAAATGTGCATTTCCTCTCCGGGTCCTGTCTCTTCCACTAAACAGTCTGCAGATTTCTCCTCGACCTTTACAGGGACAAACTGACAAGTCTGACCCGGTGCTGCTTGGAGGGCGTCAGGCTCCACTTTCACCTCTATGCTGGAGAAAGGCTTCAGAGTTTCACACAGCTGCACAGCATGCTGCTCGTCCATGTGTGAAGATGCTGTTGGCCTGCCAGCATCAATAGTTACCTCACAGATGCTGATTTGTATCTCTGGAAGACTTGGTTGAAAGGGTTTTTCAGATGCTGGCACCACAGAAGGCTCAAATGTCCCTTTTAAGTGTTCTGAAACATTTTTACCAGTGTTTGCCTTTATCTGACTGCATGGTTTCCTCAAAATATTAAGTCTCCTTGTGGAAGGTGGCTCAAACTGTCTGAGCTCAGCTTCAGCCTCTAAAGGGGGCCATTTGGACTTGAGGTTTTTTTTACTTGTGGTCCCTTTTTTATCTTCATCCTGAAAAAAAAAAAAGAAAAAGTAAATTGTGCTGATTACATAAAGTCACATGTATTTAACATTGACTTAAAAAAAACTACATTTTATAGGACTAAATGCATATTTTATTTTGGCAGTAACTGCTTAAAAGTATCAAAATGAGATAGGAGATGCATTACATCATTAACTAGAGAAAAAAGGGTAGGAATGGCTGTATTTTTCAGGTAACGGATTCCCCATCGAATGTCAAAGCAGTCCTCTGTAAAATGCTCGCTGCACAGATACTGATGTCGACTTGGGGTCCAGTCTTCCCGCTTTACGTTGTCCACCCACTTCTGAAGCCTGGGCTTGTCGTGCAATGGGAACCTTTGGAAACGAGTATAAATGGACATTTTATAAAAGAAACAGACCATTAAATACTGTTTACAATCAAATCTACTGGGCTACTATAAGCATCATCTTAATATTAAACAGTTAAAGTGAATGATGTGAGTAAGATAAACATACGGGTAAAAGCTGATTCTCTTGTTGTCTTTTTTAGAAGCCGTCCCCCCGCGGTTTGAACAAAATCTTGCAGCACAATAACGTGGCATATCTGCGGTGAAACGGCATGAAAACACCTTCTGGAGACAAAAACAATTAAAAATGTTTAAATACGACACCATTTCCGGGTGGCTCGTAAAACGGAAGTGACGTTTGCTTCCTTTACTCGTTTTTATTTATTTTGTTTTTTAAAACTGATATAAATTTATTTCAAAATAGACGCACAGTCAATGTTTTACAGTAAAATCAGTAAGAAAAATAAAACACTGATAAATTAGCAAAACGCTAAAGTCTAAATTTGTTTATTTGTTTTAAGACAGCTATTTAGCACATCAGGAAACTTGCATGAAAGTAAACTCGAACTGATTTATTATTTCTTACAAAATAAATTTAGTCATTTATATATAACAAAAATATGTATCAACCTTCAGTTTTAAATCAGAAACTAATACCGCAAAGCGTACACGGAAGTACGTGTTAGGTATTCTCTTGTTTCGTGTTGTATCTTTGTGGACTTTTCCCTCGATCCTCCACGTGCGCAAAGTTTTGACCAATCCCAGCTGCCTGAGTCACCGTGTCAGCTCGCGGGCCAATAGCAATGCGAGTCGTGGTGTTACAGCTCAGGAATGCATTTCGTCAACAACTAGCTTTCGTTTCGCATCAGCTGGAGCTGTTGGCGGTTTGTCAGAAGGATCCCCGAGGCTGTTGGTCGCTCACCTACAGGTAACTTTTCTCTTTTAATAAACATTATTATGTCGCGAATGGTTTATCCTAACCTGGAAGTAGGATAAATCATTTCATAATAAGCTTTTAAGCTTAAATTGGTTGAAGTTTCTAGTTCCTTCCAGAAAGACAGGGAGGGTGTTTCCTCTACTTTTTCACGTGAATTCGCTCGTTTTACCTTTTAAAACTAGCTAGCTAGGTAAGGTAATAACAATCTGTTATTTTCTGTGAGTATTTAATACTTAAAGAGACTTTAACTTGTTCCTATAGGTTTACAACCGAAACCATCAGTATGGCTACAGCGCAGGCGGTGCTCCTGCTCGCAGTTCACATTCTGCTCATCTCAGAGTTCATTTTGGCCAAGAGGGACTACTATGAGATCCTGGGGGTCCCCAGAGACGCCACGGAGCGCCAGATCAAAAAGGCTTTCCATAAGCTGGCCCTGAAGTACCACCCGGACAGAAACAAGGACCCAGACGCTGAGGCCAAGTTCAGAGAAATAGCAGAGGGTAAGTCTGTCCTAACATTAAGTGCTGTTAGTTTTTAGCTTTTACAAACCAGGGCAATAAACACAATCTAATCAACTGAAATTAATGTTAATAATATTAGCCTTTATTTTTAGTTTAGTTTATTTGCACAATAAAAATAAATTAATTCAAAGAAAAAAAAAACTGATGGTGAAAAGCTCTGTAGGCTTATATAAAGCCTCCACCAAAAACAAAATACATCAAAAACAATAAAATAATAGAAATAATAATAAAAATAAACAAATAATTAAATGTAAAAGTGCAATAAAATAATAAACATAGTAAATAGAAATGCCACCTAAAAGTATAAATTAAAATTTAAACAATATATAACAATAATAAGAGTCACAATCACAACACTTTAAGTACATTTTTAAAGAACTTTTAAACAGTTTCACAGAAGGCTTGTGTTTTGCTAAATGAGAAAATTCATTCCAAAGTGCTGCTCCCCTGTATCAGACAGAAAACTGACCTCTTCTGCTCTGATATTTAGGAAGATGAAGTGCTGAATTTTGACAAGAATGAAATTGCATATTTAATTTAAAATAATGAATAAAGTGCATTGGTATACTCTCTTGTCTTTCATAAATCTTATAAATAAAAACACAAATTTGAAAAACGTTTGTTATAGACTAAGAATCTGGAGATCTCTAAACGGAAGGGTACAAGGACAAAGAAAATCTAATCGAGCTGCAATTCTAAGCATTTTTGAAGAACCAAAATTTTTAGTAGAGTTAAAGGGAAAGTACTTCCTAAACTGTATTGCAATAAATAAATAAATAAATAAATATGGATATATCAAACTATAATAAAGTGTAAGCAAACATTTTGCAGTGATTTAATGACTAACCCTCTTAGTTCTACCAACAGATTTATACCATCAATAGCTATTTTTAAACATTTTTTATTTTCAACACGTGACTTTTCACCACTGATGGTGGTAATTTATGATTTTATGTGTTTGTTTCCATCAGCGTATGAGACGTTGTCTGATGACAAGAAGAGACCAGAGTATGACCAGTTTGGTCACGGCGCCTCATCAGGTGAGGGCTACAGAGGAGGAGGGAGCAACGAGCACTACAACTTCAGGCAGCACTTCCAGTCCTTCAACTTCAACTTCGACGACCTCTTCAAAGACTACGACCCGTTCAGTCAACAACAACAACACCACCATCAGCACCACTTCCACTCCCAGAACCACCAGGCCAACCAGAAGCGACACTTCGACAGCCACTTCCAGGCCCACCGGGAGGCCATGAACCGCCACCGCCGAGGCTTCCAGCAGGGGGGCTTCGGCGGCGCGGGCGCGTTCGACGACATGTTCGATGACTTGGAGAAAATGTTCTCCTTCAACTCGCACACCTCCAGGACTGAGAACAGGTTTCAGGGCTCGGCCAAGCAGCACTGCAGGACGGTGACTCAGCGTCGGGGGAACATGGTGACCACCTTCACCGACTGCTCCTGAAGCAGCAGCAGCAGCAAAACTCAGGACACAGCAGGACTATTATTATTATGTTTGGTTTTGAAATAGAATGCTAACTTTGTGCAGAAGCGAACGTTGTAATTCTCTGCTTTTTTTTCAACAAATATCCAAGCTGGTTGAATAAGCAGCGGCTTTTCAAGCAATAACCCATAAACCGCATAAAATAAGTACGAATCATTCAGATACCTCCCCCTGATTCATTGTTTACTTTGTTTTTATTTCTTTGTGACAAAACAATCTTCGACTCTGGTGTGGCCAAAGTTTAAAAGATGATTTAAAAGTGTTTTTATTTTCTTTTAGGTCAGCGAGGTAAACGTTTGACATTGTGAAACTTTAATTCTGCAGCAATTAAGGCCAAACTTCTCCATTTAACTTTTCTCAATAAGAAGCTAAATCTGACTGATGAGCACTTTTCAGGAACTTGTGCTGCAGTTGCTTCACGTGTTGTAACCCGCGCCGGCTGATCTTCATCAACTGTTACCTCATTTTTTTTGTTGTTGTTTTAAGTTTCTTCCCGCAGAGTTGCATCTACCTTCACTCAGTCAGGGCAGGAAGTTAACCTCAGCTCCATGACAAACACTGGTGATGGGAGCCGCGGTTCCAGTCTGGGCTCCTCTGCCAGCAAAGCTGAACGGTCTGACAAGTTAACTTTCCCGAACTGATCGGAACGTGCAATATTTAGCACCTTTGCTCCTCATGTCGCCTATTTTTTGAAGACTGTGCCGCGCGAGCGTCATCGTCTTGATGTGTCTGCACTTTGGATGTGTGAGCGTGTTGTTTTTCTGCCACTGTGCAGAGAGTTGATTGCATAATGTTTTGAGTAATTAAAACATTATAAAAGCAAGTTTGTGTTTGGAAATTTGTCTGCTTTATAAATCAAGAATTTACTGTGAAATATTGACATTGTTGCACTTAAATGGTACTCGGTGAAGCAATTAAAGTATTCAACTAACAAAAGCTTAGCTAATGATGCTCTTAAGTTTATTTTTAACATTTTAAATTTATTCTGTATTTTGAAAGGAGCCTGTTTCACAGCAGTACACTTCTTATGCACATAACTGCGGTTCAAGAAAATTCCAGCAGGGGGTGTACTTTCTCCAAACTAAAATCAAATTGTCACATAAAATAAAAAAAAAATGTTTTGCTTTAAAATTTAACACCCAATTACTCGTTACAAATTTAAATGAGACCAAACTCGACATAAAAATATGTTTCGTATTTAAGACTTAATATATTTAACAGTGTGTAAAAGTACTTTAACTTTATTATATTTTATTAATAGTAGTTTTATGACTTTTACTAAAGTACTTTTCTTATCTGTGAACTTGTTGACTTTGTTTTCACCAAAGTCATTTTCTGTTAACGTGTTTTTGTTTCTTCGTTATGTCTCTGTTATGTAATACACAAATATAACTTACAGTTAAACACTTAAAAGGACAGATCTGCTAACACAAATTTTAGTTTTAAATAAATAAAAATACAGAAATACAATACTTTAGGTTTGATATGCACTTGTATAAAACAATACAGATTTAAAAAGGGTTGTCTTCTGAAGATGCTCTGTGTTGAAGGATCAGTGGATCTGTGTTCGACTATTCCACCAAGGCTGCACTGTCGAGCACAGACCCACCGAGAAGCTTGCTGTTTCTGCAACATTTCATTTAAAAACTGGACTTTTG
The DNA here is from genome assembly GCA_032275365.1 of Anablepsoides cearensis. Classification (NCBI taxonomy): domain Eukaryota; kingdom Metazoa; phylum Chordata; class Actinopteri; order Cyprinodontiformes; family Rivulidae; genus Anablepsoides; species Anablepsoides cearensis. Next base: position 11,609,295 of record JAUBOC010000063.1, read on the forward strand.
AGGTTAAACAAGTGTTCATAATTAATTTCAGTAAATTACAAGTTAAGAAAAATATGAAAAACTTTCTTTTTGTATCGAAAAAATATCAAACCGAACTGAATCGTGATGTTTTATGTATCATTGCATCCTTAATATATATAAAAGTTTCTGCATGAAAATGACAGGGCAGTGACGAGAATTACCCAAAGGAACAATCTGGATTAAATATATTTTAATAATGGAATAAAGCCATGCTGTTTCATTTTCTGTTTAAAAAGTGAGGAAGGATGACCGATCCAACAGTGTGTTAAACTTCAGAATAAAATAAAATTCTGACCAAAATAATAAAATGCATTCTAAAGAGTCTGTGAAACCATCATCACATGCTAACAAAACTTTCATGGAATCCCTGCATCTACAACCGTTAAACTTTTTGGAGTCAACTTTAATCCAAATAACTCGGTCAGTTTTACAGATTCGAGCTGAAAACAGAGGGTGGTAGCTGAGAGTTCTCCACACATGCTGCACCTGTGTGTTTCTGAAGGCTCCTCTCAAAGCTCCACTGTCCAGCTTTCTTCTTTTATTCTTAGTTGCATCAAATAATCATCAGCAGCTGCACATGACAAAGAGGAAGCCTGTAGTGTCCTGAAAGCTGCCCGGCTGATTGCTCACGAGTTCTAACCAAAAACCACAAACCTCACTAAATGATGAAGATGATAAACTGCTGAGTCATCTTAATGGCTGCATAACACCCTATATTGTAGCTGAGTCTTTGCCCTGATGATCTTACATTCCTACATGACTCCAGCAGGATATGGAGCATAATGAAGATGACGATGTGACTGAAACAGGAAGCCCAGTGCAGCCCAAACATTTCAACCTTAATATTTAATTGTACTTTATAGTCTTCAGAAAAATGGTTCTTTAGAGGAGGTGATGCAGCCAAAGATTAGTTCTTAATGCCATTTTCCCCCTTACATTACCTCTATTTTTATACTCCTATACTTCAAGCAGTTTAAAACCAGTACTTTTACCTGAGTCTAAAGCTTAGGGTGATGCTTCAACTTCTAAAAAGTCTTTAAATCTCATTATCTATACTTACCTAAGGTAAAGGAGTTATTTAATGATAAAGCACTGTTTATATTATATGATGCAATAATTGTTCCACATTTGATTTAATGTGTTGAAATTTGGGGTAAGACACGTAAAACATTTACTAATTCTATTTTCATTTAGCAAAAAAGAGCTATAAGATATATTACCGAAAAACATTATAGATACCCATCCAATATATTATTTCATCAATTGAAATTATTAAAATTTTATGAGTTGGTTGATTATAAGATTTTGTTGACTATGTATAGGGCTCATAAAAATGTATTGCCTTTGAATATTCAGTCTAATTTTGTTAAGAGGGAAAGTTGTTATAATTTGAAAGGATTTGAGATGTTTGTAAAAGCTAAAATTTGAATAAACTTGAAGGATAGATGTACCTCAGTTCAAGGAATAAGATTGAGGAATAACTTGGACAGCAATTATAAAAATGTTGACTCAACTTATTTGGTAAAATGATAAAAGTTAAATTGTTAAAAAAGATATGAAACTGCAAAATATGTACTTTTAAAAGCCGATGTTTAAAAGGTAATTTTTATTTATTTTTTGTTATACTGGGTTTGAAATTACTGTATATTTACATGTGTGCATGTATATACATGTATAAGTATATATTTTTATTCTTCTTTTGTAAAATAGGAGCAGATATAAGATTTTTTTTCTTCTTCTGCTTCCTTTCATTTTATGAGTGTTACTTTTTGTTGTATTAAATTTAAATTGTATTTTTGTTTAAATCAAACATGAATAAACTATTTTGAAAAAAGTACAAGTATCGTACCATAAAATTACTTTAGTAAAACTTAAGTCTCCTCTAAGAATATTACTTGAGTAAAAGTCTTAAAGTATTTAATATATTTTGTACTTCAGTATCAAAAGTAAATTTCTGACATAAAATGTACTTACTGGTAAGTATTAAAAGTATTAAGTAAAAATGAGCAGTTAGATTTTTTATTAATTTATTGGCAGGTGACCTCAAAAAACATTTTTTGAAAGGCCAAAATTACTGTATATAAAAATAATGTTAAATCATTAGAATTGTATAGCTAAATTTATACTTCTTCTCATCCAACCACAATTAAATTCACTACCCAGAGTTTATCAGGATAGTGTGTTTAACAATAAGCCAGAATGGAGGAGTAACGACTTTCTACTTTTTAAGAAATGTAAGGAATAGGAAGTACAGATAATTGTGTAAAAATGCAAGGAGTAGAAGTAAAAAGAATGTTGAAAAATAATTACTCAAGTAAAGTACAGATAGTTCTAGTTACAACTCTGGCCTTGACATGGAACACCCCTCAGGCTGATGTGAAACTGTCAGACCTCATTTCTTTTAGAGCTCAACCATGAAAGACAGAGACCTTTAAACGTCGCCTTATTGCTTGTGTGCTTTAAATTACTTTAAAATCATTATTATACAGTGCTTACGCACTTTAAACTGAAAAAAAAAAACAACCTAAACGTCACTGATTTCATGAGAGGGCCCTCTGTGATCTGACAGCATCAAGAACAAACTGATAATGTTGTGTGACTGAGAGAGAACAGAGAGTAAAATCAGAATATACAGACAGCACTATCACACTTCTGCACAAGCTGTTCCCTTAAAACGTCACAAAACTTGATAGTAGATCAAACCACAAAATGTAACAAGTTCATCTGATAAAGAACAGAAAAGTATGTCAAAGATAGTCCAACTGTGGATAAAACCCATGAAGAAGAAAATGAACCACTGTGGATCACAATGTTTTTGCATTTTCACATCGGAACTTTATTCTTTTCATGTGTCGACTTAGAAAACTTAGAGGCTCGTTATTTTCTCCCACAGGATTTTATTGGAGTGCTTCACACACATATATACACATAACATGGGAAGTGAAAGCAAAGTGCTTTTTAACACATGACAAACTGCTACAATGATTCAGTCCAACAGAAGTTGGTGTAAAACATGTTCTGTGTGTTTTACAGGGAAATGTTAGGAAAGAGTTAAGGCACTCCTTTTTCTGCCTGATAAAAAAATAAGCTGCTTCTGAAAGAAAGGTAGAAAAAAAAGGAGTGCTTCAGATTTTTATCTATAAAAATATAGTCTGGTATTTTGGAGAAGTAAGTGTCGTATTTCAAAATGTAACGCTACGAGTTGTTGCTTTTAAAAACAGATGAAATTCACCAAACAGATTTTGTACGTTAGTAACTTAACGCCACATTAAAAACAAGCTTCGGCAGCAAAATTTCATGTGTGACAAAAAAGAACAAATAAGCACCTGAGCTCCAAGACAACTTTTTCTTAAAAAAAAAAAATTCAACAGAAAGCGTTCACATTTATTTAGACAGGAAGGACGTGGAGGATGTGGAGCAGCGGACTCCAGCACCTGTGGACCGTTACGTTTCAGCTCAGAACTCTGTGTTGAATGGATAGTCCTTGTGTTTCATGCCCCTGAAAACACAAACACACAGAGTTAACCCTAAGCAAAACATAGTGTATGCAAGTATCCTTTAACTATACTCATTTTAAACTAAAAATAATAAAGCATACTTCAAGTTTACTTCTTATGTACTTATCTGAGTTATACGTCACCAAGTTTATCTTACTCTGTACCTGGCTTGTAGTAAAAGTATACCAAAAGTTTACTTGCTAATATTTAAACTTTTGGATAAGATAAACTTCAGTACTACACTAAAAGTACATTTTCACACAGACTGGTTTATTTGTAGTATATTTCAAGATTAAACTAAAAATATACTTAGATTACTTTCGGTATACTTCTGAGTATACCCTCATAAACTTATTGTGGGCCAATTTAGTCCTAGAAGTATACTTATATCAATGTACATGGTAAATCAAAGTACACATAGTGAAATACATTTTTATACACTTTAGTATACTTAAAGTATACTTCCTTTTTGGTAAGTTTATAACCATTATAACAGTATACTTAAAGTATAAACTATAAACAAATAAAGTCCCAATTTAGTACAAACTAGTATTAAATTAGTATACTTTCTAGTACACGACAAGTACATGGTGCCTAGTATATTTGATATACTTACACTTATACTCAAGTATACTTATTTAATGAACTTCAGGTATATTACTTTTTGCTAAAAGAAACCAGGCAGAGTCTTTCCTGAATTAAAAAAAACAACAAAGAGGGGTTTTACCATTGCATCGGACAGACTCTCCAGTTTCTGTTGAACCCTGATATTGTTTTCATCTCCTCCTCGGTCAACTCAAAGTCAAACACCTAAGCAAACGAAAGCCATTAGTAAAGCTGATTATAGGTTCATCTCATGAGAAAAACTCTTACTCAGCGATATACCTGGAAATTCTCCTGAATGCGCTGAGGCGTGATGGACTTGGGGATCACAATCACTTTCCTCTGAACGTGGAAGCGGATCAGGACCTGGTAAAGAGAGCAGGAGGGGGGATACAGGAGCATGGTTACAGATCTGAAGATGCAGACAGGACAAACATCCTAACTGAAGCTTTCTACCTGAGCTGAGGTTTTCTTGTGCTTCTCAGCGATGGCTTTAATGGTTGGCTCATCTAAAAGTGACGGGTCTTCTGGTTTGGCCCTGAAATTACAATTAATTATCCACTTCTCTTAGAGTCACAGAGCAGGACCGGACTTTGTCTTATTACTTGATCATTTATGAAATTAACGCTAAAAGGACTAAATATAAACACAGACAGGAACGGTCACATACCAGGGTCTGTCTGGGGACCCCAGAGGGCTGTAAGCAGTCACTGTGATGCCCTGAGAGTGGCAGTAGTTGATCAGCTTCTCCTGAGTTAGATATGGGTGGCACTCAACCTAAAGAGACAGAAAATAAACACGTTTAATGAGAGCAGGAGGTAGCATCAAACAAAAAGAGTTCATGATGGTTTACTTAGAAAGCCCAAAAAATGAGCTTATTTGCTCTTTGTTCTGTGGGTAATAAAAGGCAGAGGGGAAAACCAGACACTGATTGTGAGCAATGGTTCAGAAGCAGCACCAAATATAAGGTCAGCTCAGATAATAGCTTTAGCCGGAGGAGAAACTGACTGGACTCATTTCTATCTCAGCACAGACACAGATAATATCATTACTTTTACCTTCAGGAGCCACAAGCTTCTGTTTGTTTTCCTGCTCTGTAATGTCCCTTTGTTTTTAACATCTAAGTATAAGCAAACTGAAGTGCACCTGGTTATTAGCAGGCTTGTATTTAAGGCCTGGCTTGTTGAGAAGGGTTTCAATCTGGTCCTTGTTGAAGTTAGAGATGCCGATAGCTTTAACCAAACCAGCGTCAACCAGCTCCTCCATTCCCTAAAAAATACAAAAAACATTATAGTATTCAGATGTTTAAACTAAACTTTTTTTAAAGGACACATTTTTAGGTAAATCTATCTTTGATAACTAACAGCAAATACATTAATAGCATGTCAAAAAGTAAAAAAAATAACAACAAAAACAAAAAAAAACATAAAAAAATGTTTTTTAATAAATGAAAAGAAATTACTTGTCTGAAAAAACTAATTGTTGAATTAATAAAAAAACCAACAAAAAAATACGTACTGTAAAAATTGTAATTTATACAACCTATGGCAACAGAATTATCCAATATATATTATACATATTCATATTACTGGGTTAAAATGTAAACCTTTGCTATTGCTCTGTAAAAAAAGTCATTACACATAATTTTTTTCTTTTAAATAGATCACGTTTCTCCATAATAAACAGGTCCAATAAAAAAAAATAAACTTGTTTGAATTTTACACTGGATATTAGCAGCACTTGACAAACCTACCTCCCACGTCTCCAGGAAGTGAGTATTATCAGTGATTGTTTCTCCATTACTGTCCAAAGGAAAAAGTTCCTCACCAGGCTGAGGCACAGGAAACAACACAAACACACTAATTAATCAAAAATAATTTTAATACAGAAATAAAGGGTACAGATGGCTAAGAAATTAGACTTAAACCTGCTTTAATCAGTTTCTGTAAGAAATAGTTCCCCACCTTAAAACCCATGGGCCAATGCACCAGATACAGGTCTAAGTAGTCCAGTTTCAGATCACTCAGAGTCTTCTCACAGGCTTTCCGTATCAGGGCCTTCTCATGGAAAGTGCACCACAGCTGTAAAAGAAAACGCTGCAGCATAAACCTGTTGAATCTTTAATCCAGACAGGTGACTTTTTACTGTGCAGCTGGCTTGTTTTACTGTACGTGTACTTTGGTTTATAAGCTACCTTACTGACGATGAAGAGATCTTCTCTCTTGACCACACCGTCTTTGATCATGGTATTGACCCCCTCACCCACCTCCGCCTCGTTCTGGTAGACAAACGCCCCATCGATGTGTCTGTAGCCGGCCAAGATGGCCGCTTTCACTGCCTCTGTGACCTTCCCAGGTGGAGACTAGCAGACAAGAGTACAAAATTACAATTATAAATGATCTAGGCTCTAAAATTATTCAAGTATAACCTCAAGAAAATACACATTGTTTATTAGAAAAAGTGAAAAACATGATGCATGCTTCTTTATAATGTTGCTTCAGTTGATTGAGGTTCACAAACATTTATTTATGCTTTATTTTAAAACACATCGGATCATTGCACTGACTTGTTTTTCAGGCTTTTTGGTTGTAAATTTGCTGATCATCTGTTTGTTCCATGACTAAATTTTGAGCGAGCTTCAGCTGTTGAGCAGCTGACTTGTTCCTTTTTAGAAAGAAGTTTCCTTGAATCTGCAAACTGAGGCCCGTAGAGTCTGAAACAGTTCTTGTATTTATTATTATTTTTTTGCCATTTCTCAGATTATTGCACATTTGCACAGATTTCTCTGAACTTGGGGTGAATTTTCAGGGTTAGTACAGTCTCAGGAATATTATCACCAGTTTATAATATTTTCCACTTATTGTTTTTTCTCTTGGTACATGAATGGACACCTAATTGTTTAGAAATAACCTTTAACCCTTTCCCTGATTGACAGGTAATAAGACTTGCATCTTTAGGGTCATTGCTGATGTTTTTCTGCCTCAGCATTGTGTTAACACACTTGTATGCTCTATAAATGTGAGGTAAAATGTGAATAACATTAAAACTTGATAAACTCTACATTCTTTTTCTTATGTTTTGATACTTGGAACAGTTTAGACTTTATTTAACACTCATTACTGTAATCTTTGACACCCAATTTTTCTAGTATTTATGAACTGTGGTGAAGTACAGGAAACCTGTTCCTGTAAAACGAACAGCAGCTCTTTAGAGACCAGGTTGCGTAACTCGTTTTTTCTTCCTCTAAAAGAAACTAAATTAAAAATGTGGCACAAAATTAAAAATTGTGGAGCTATTGAACAGAAAAAAGGCTGCATTTTCTAGAAACCAGGACACATTTAGGCAACATTACAAAGCTATTCCTTTAGGTGAAACGTCAGAATGCATTTTCTGAAGAACTTATATAAAAATGAGGCAAAATTATGTAAGATAAAAGTTGGTTTTAAACCCTCCCTTTATGCCTTTTCTTATGCAAACCGCTCAGCTAGCTAACATGACAGGCGAACTATTTAACTTTAGCAAAACGAGACAAGCTAGTAAAGTCAAAAACAAACGCACCTTCCATGTCCCCAGTCCCAAAATGGGCATTTCAGCACCGGTGTTGAGTTTCACTGTAGTAGCCATTGCTGCAGAAGTCGAGCAGAACCAGAGAACAGGAGGAAAAGTGCGACGATGTGGTCGGTTAGCGACACCGAAAGAACGAAGCAGCGGTCCGAGCGCCGCTCGAGAATAAAAAGCATCGATCGATTAGTGATGCCTTTTATAATTATAGACCGAGACCGCAGCCTGCAGCTCCAGTTTACGCACACGCACTGCTGTCAAGACTACTTAATGACAGGTTAAATAACGTTAATCATATCTGAAAAAAAAGAAACACAGCAGATAAGTGTTTTTTGTTTTAAAATAAATAACTAAAAAAATAACAGGTTAGCAGGAATTACCGGCTCTTGCGCATGCGCTGTAAAGCTGGTTTCTCTCTGCATCTTTCTTTGTCTCTGAAATCCCAGAGTAATAAAATTCAGCAGATTTAATTAGATTTCTACTCCCTTATCTCAATGTATTATATGATAACAGCTCCTAACATATGAATTTGGTGTTATATCATATTTAAAAAAAAAAAAAAAAAAGCAGGGTATGGGGCCCAGGGTTGAGATACTTTGGTGGTCCTATTAACATCATTATTATTTCAGTGCAGAGTATGTCCACATTAAATGTTTCTAATCACATAGAGCAGAACTACTCTTTGTTTTCATGTAGAATCTAAAATTTGAAGCACAGAAAATAAAATAAAAAACAAATTTAAACTAATTACAATTAATTTACTTTTAAAATCAGCTCATGTTCCACATTTTCCCCACAAAAATGGGTGGAGGTAAAATCATAAATCTTTTGACAATCATTATCTGTGACAAAGAGTGGAGAATGGATATACTCTATATAGGGCCTTAAATAAGCATACACATTGTTTCTATTGGTTGTTTATTCTCCATTTATTTGATCAGATACCTAAAGCATTTATTAAATCATTAATTCGATTAATTTAAAAACAAAACAAATTCTATATACAAAAAAGCAAATAAATAAAATGAAAGACAAAGAATACAAAAAATCATATATCTGCCCTATTTAATAAAACAAATAAACTCAAACAATAACAATCTTCAACAAAACAAAAGCATCAAATCCTTCTCGAACAACACATTATATTTCATATTTCTTTAACAAAACAACTTTTATAAATAAATATTTTATTTTACCAAAACCTCCCTTCATGCACTTTTTTTGTGCCAAGAACTTGGTTTGTTCCACTGTTTCGCCGCTAGAGGGCAGAATTACACTTCCTAAAGCCTGTTAAATAGTCTCCATTGCTCATCCAGATGTGGCTCAGAAGTGATCTTGTCTAAATTTCTTACATATCCTTTAATTAAGGTAACTGAAACGATTGATCACTTCATTTAAAGCTTCCAAGAAAACCTCAAAAACGAAGACGGATGTTTGATTTTTAAGTAACGATTTCCTATTTAAACAGTCCCTGGGTTTCATACATAACCAGGTTACAAAGGGAAGTATAGAGAGGTGTGTTCTTAGTTACTCTTTATGACTTTATCACAGACGGATGTTGTACATCCTTGTGAACACACACACACAGCTTTAAACCTCGAGAGACATCTGAAAGGAATAACACACAGTCACAGGACTTATTTTGGCAAAATCAGATAAAACCTCACAGACCTTTAACTGAACCATTGAACAATCAGAGCAGACGATAAGAGAGGGAGAAGACAAGACATTTATATAAAAAAAAGGAGGAAAAACACACAAAGGGAAAAGTTATGAGAGCTAGCAGCCACGGTGCACCTCACAATGCTTCTCGCCAAAGTTTGAGTCTCTTCTGATCTTCTCCCAGCTGGACACCGGCTTTACAGGCCCCTCTCTCCCGTCTGATCTAACTTCAGACACTGTGGGGCCTTTTGACAACCTCCAAACTGTCAAAGCACCCGAGGAATCAAACACCATCGCACACCGACTAGATCAAAGAGTCCCAGGTAAACGAGACAAAGAGAAGTGCTACCTGAAAGGGGAGGGGGGGCTTTCATTTTAGAGGCTATTATTTCACGTCTGCAGACACAAGTTCTCTGATTAAAATGAAGAGAAAAGGGGAAACAATGGAGATTTGAAGCCACTACAGGAGCCCCAAGTGACTATCAAGGAAAGCTTTGGTTTAAACTTGATTTGGTTTTGAGAAAGTGTCCTTCTCCAGGAATTTCAGGCTCTAGAACAACTCTCTCTCAAAAATGACCAATGTGAATGAACACTAATATTAAACCCTTTACGTTTTTGCATGATTGTTTAGTTTGAGGTGGTTTTCTCAAACAAATGTTTGTGTGAAGCTTGGGTTATATTTCAATACGAATATGACATGAGACAGCAGGTTGGGGATTGCATCATTTCAGACATCTTTTTCCTGATCGAGTATAAATGGGCTGAAGCGGGCCATAAATTATCATAGATAATCTGCCCTTTCCCACAACTCATAAGTTTAGAAACAACAATAATGATGGCTGAATATTGTGTTTTATTTTTCACTAAATGATCAGTGTGGTGTTGGGTGAAAAGGAAAAACGTATTATTTTTTTAGTTTTATGTTAACGATGGTGATGGAAAAAAGACATGAACATCAACTGCATGCTCATGTTCAATGGAATGAAACCAGCTGCTCTGAACAACAGGCTTCAAACAAATAAAACCATTTTTAACAAAATAACAGGCAGAAGGAGAAGCTGCTCTGGTCCTGCTCCACAGCTGATTGCTCCTCATGAACAAACACATCCACGAAGTTCTGACCAATCACACGCTCCGAGCTGCAGGGTCCGCGTTGCAGAGTTCTGACTGGGGGCAACATACACGTCTGCTGTCACTGGGGGCTAACAAAAAAAAATATCAGAAAAAGTTACCAGATTTTTGAAAAATAGAGTTGCTAGAGGGGTATACAGCAGCAAAGTGACTAGGTTGGAACTGTCCACCTGAGAAGCTAATGTAGCTAACTTTTAAAGCGTGAAGACTTCTGCCTCTCTCTTTTCTGATTGAGGATCTAACTATCAATAACTTTTTTGAGAAAACATCAGTGTAGAAATGAACAGACTATCCCTTTAAGGTCTCACTGACTCCACATCAGATCAGACGCTCCAGCGGTAAGACCTGACCCGCCCTGCGGAGATCAAACGCAACTTATTTCATGGCTCTTCCTCCACCTCACCAGACTCAGCTCCGCCGTCTTCTTCTCCGTTTCCACCGGAGCGTCCCGGGTCATATTTTCCACCCGCAGAGTTAATGCTGAGTGTCAGCTCGTGCTGGGTTCACGCGCACGCGCTCGCATTCCGCACATTCCAGCCACTGAACAATAAAAGGATAAGAGAGAGAAAAGACTTCGTCATACAGAAATCAAAGCTGTTTGTCTGGTGAATTACACGTTCCTGGGAGCAAAAAAGATTATTTAAGATGATCTGAGCTGATTGGGTTTAAAAGGGGGAAAAAAGATGATAATGACGCAGCTAATCTCTGAATTGATCTGACACTAGTAAAGCCAGCCTAAACACGATTTGGTGTTCTGCACAGAGTTCACCAATTTAAGGTTATTTTAAATTGTTGAGATTTCACAGAAATACATGATAGCAATGATTGTAGGGTCTTGTTTTGTTTCTGCAACAAAACAAATATTATTCTGCTGTGAAAATGTCTAAAACCCACAATAATTCAATATGTTGCAGCAAAATCTCCATATTAAAAAGTTAGCATTTCTGCAGAGAACAGAATAATCTCAATTTGTCACAACACACCTACTGCCTGAAACAAAACTGACAACACTAATCAGGAACTTTGATGCTGGTTGGAGGAGAATTTCTCAAAACCTGTTTCAGCTCCAGAAGGAAACACTGTTTTTATTTACTAACAGTTTCACCATGGACACCGGGATTCCAACTTCTTGTGATCGTCATGTGAAACCAGAGTTACGTTTTAGTTTTGTTCCTCATTCAAAGCTTTGGTTAGCCTCAGGCATCAAAGCCAAAAGAGTTAAGAGAAGATTACGATTTATCTGAAACACAGAAACAGATTGTTGCATATTAGTTTAGAGATATAAGTATCACTTTGTTAACTAGAGAAATTGCATTTCCTGCGAAAATGCTAGTGTGAATGCTTATTGCTGAAAACCTTAGCTTAAAGCTTCTGAAATGGAGCTGAAAATGTTTAATAGCAAAACAATAATGCAAGTTCAATTTGAAAAAATGAAAGAAGCAAAACATGTTTAACTTAGCAGAAAATAGCTGAAAAGAAACAGAAAGCTGTAAAAGCAGAAAGTAGAAAACAGCTTAAATTAGCAGAAAGAAGTGCTGCAAAAGTAGAAAATTGCAGAAGAATAGCTGAAAGAAGCAGAATTATTGCTGACAGAAAATAAACAAACAGAAAATAAACAAACAAACCAAAAAAAGCATAAAAACAAGCTAAAGATAGCAGACACAAGTTGAAATCAGCAGCCAGATGCTAACAGGGGTATAAAAACATCAAATTATTGGAATAAAAGTAAAAAACATGGATCATTTGTTGTAAAATAGCTAAAACAGAACTGCTGAACTTGACAGAAAGAAGCTGAAATAGCCACCAAAATGTAAACTTAGCTTAAATATGCTATCTTTAGCTAATAACAGCTGAACATTAGTTAAAATTCTAGAAAATAGCTCAATATAGCAGATAGCAAATGTAAAAAGCAGAAATAGCTCAAATTAGCAGAAACAAATGCAAAAAAGTAGAAAATAGCAGAAAGAAGCAGAATTATAGCTGAAATAACAGAAAAAAGCTAAAATTAGCAAAGAAGAAACTAAAAACAAAACAACACACCAGTGGTTGCTGCAAACACAATATTTAGGAGCGTTGATGAATTAAATGGTTAGAAATGACTGATTTTATTTGTTTTGTCTTTTCTGTTTTGTTCTTTATTTTATCAATTTATGAAATTTCCTCATGGGAAATGTCATAAACTGATAAAATAGGAGTATTTTGGGTCTTATAAAGTTTGCAAATCTACATGTGTGCTTAAATCTAATCTAAACATATCCTGTAGTTACTTGTGATATCATGTTTAATCTTTAATAATGTAAAGCTAAGTCAGAACCATGAGTGAAAACTATCTGCACTACAGCCCATTATATAGTGACTGGATGAATAGATGTAATGATTGTAAGTAGAAATGCAGTCTTTCTACATCAGAGGACAGAAAAATACAAGTAACTAACTGGTGACTAATATTTTACCAACATAAATAGTCTTCACTTTAGTATGGTTCACAAAAAGACTTAACTACTAACACCTGCCTTAATTACTGAAAGTATGTTTACATGAGCATTTACATATATAAACACAGTATATAGAATAGTTAACTCATGAGTGATTAAGCATTAGTAAACAATGAGCATGTTAGTTTTAGAAGTAATTAGCCTTTATGGGTAAAACATTAATAAATGTGTTAATTTATAGCTTATTAAGTCTGAATCATCCTTAATTAATGTTTTCAAGGTTAAGTAATCCTTTATTAATGATTAAACAAGGCTAAATTAGGTGTAGTTATTCTAAAATGTTACCAAATCAGCTTGTTGATGCTAAAACATAATTTTTTTGTCAAACTATTTTCTCGTACCAAAGAGTCTAAAAATTTGACATAAACCTGATTCACCACAAGTAAAGTTTCAACATGATGTATTATTTGGTGTAGGGGCCTTTTCATGATTCATAGGTCAGAATTTATTTATGTCCAAAGGAATAACTTAGAAAAGAGTACAATTATGCAATCATGTTAAAATATTACAAGAAATCTGGATCCTTGAAGTAAAATATGAATAAATTAGGGATGACTTAAGACTTTTGCACAGCGCTGTATTTTGAGCAGACTCATAAAGATTGATCTTATCTTACAGCGTCATCTAAAAGTTAGCAGCGTGAAATCATTTCTAATCTATTCCAGTTTAAAAAAAAATGTTTTTTTTAAATGGTGGGAATTAATTTAGGTGTAATTATAAATGTGCCGACAGATGTAAATAAATGTGTTTGTCCTGTGTTCACAGACAAACAACAAAAAGAACACTGCACTGTGAAACTGCACTCTGAGGTTTGGGTCTCGTCTCAAACCTCTCCGGTCCCTCAGACGCGGTTCGTTTTTTTTTTTTTTTTTTTGCGTTATTAACCACTTAGTTAATTCTCT
>JAUBOC010000063.1:11636838-11649817 GCA_032275365.1 Anablepsoides cearensis
TCTCTCTCTCTCTCTCTCTCTCTCTCTCTCTCTCTCTCTCTCTCTCTCTCTCTCTCTCTCTCTCTCTCTCTGTCCACATACAGGCAGGACACAGCTCTGCACTCATTCTGTGGCTCTCACTACCAGGACTTAGCTGACTTTGCATCTTATTTCAGTTTCTCTCAGAATCTCTGCTACAATCATCCATCCATCCATTATCTATACCCACTTCAGGGTCACGTGGGGGAGTGGGGGGTCACTGGTTCCTATATCCAGCTGTTTGCGAGGGGCAGGGAACACAGGACACCAGAACTGATATTGCAACTGCTAAATTGTTGAAGTGAACCATTTTTTGTTTGACAAACTGCGCATTGTTTGCAAATAAATATTCAGTTTTTAATGGCAGCTTTCTGTGAAATTGTCTACACAAAGCATGCTTGGACATGGTTTAACATCTTCCAACTCTGCACCAGTCAGCAGCTGGAATGTAGCTGGAGCTGCATTAAAGCCAAGAAGCATGGTGTGCCGTGGTTTTGTAGTATTTCACAGCTCGCAGGCAGAAAGTATTTCAGTGTCTGCATTCTTCACTGTCTTTAAGGACAAAGAAGTTAGAAGCATCTAGAGAAGAAATGCTTAATCTGTGTACTAATTTACAACATTTCTTAACATTACTTAGTATGTTCAGAATATGGCAAACATGCAAATGTGGTGTTCTGATAGCTCAAGTTGTAAAAAGAGTGAAGACAGTTGTACAACTGAATATTCCTGCTGCATAAATTCATTCAATCCCTGCCTTTTGCATTATAATAAAAATACTGCTTTGTAAAAATGTATAAATGCTTTTATTTATTTTTAACTGAACACTAAGTGCTGAATAACTATTATACATAGATTTTTATTATATATATATTATTATATATATGTTGACATTTGCTAAAGAAGCTGAAACTGAATTGTTGAAGCTAAAAGAAGCTGAACACTAGGTTAAACGGTTTAAAGTAGCTAAAGGGATAGAGATGCACTCATCCACGGTTTTTCACTTCCAATCCGATACCTGAATTTCTTAAATCAGCCGTTACTACTACTATTATTATTATTATTATTATTATTATTATTACTACTATTATTATTATTATTATTACTATTATTATTACTATTATTATTATTATTATTACTATTATTATTATTATTATTATTATTATTATTATTATTGCTATTCCCCTGCAGCAAACATTGTAGCTCTGACACCTGCAACCTTCTAATCAAATAATGTTTCACCACAGTGACACATTTTGAACAGTGATGGCATCTTGGCTGAAGAAAACCCTAAAACAGCCATTCATCCACCCCAATCTGGGCATCACCAGGGTCTGCTCATACTCTACAACCTTTATAAGATTAATACGATGGACTGAGCCGGTGTCTGCCAAAATTCCATTCCTATTTAAACCTCCAGGCCCATACCAGCAGCCTAATCCTATTAGACCCAATTGAGTGAAGTCGACAGTCTTTTTCAGTTAAACTAAGTTCATGCACTAATAGGATTCAAAAGGGGGGCATAAAAGGTACTATGTGTGGAAAGTTGTAGTATTAGTGTGTGGCGAAGGTAGAAAACAAAGCGATTCAGGGAGCTGGTTAGCAGGAACTGGACAAAGTGTTGTGACCAAAAGGGGCATCCTGCTGAGTTTGGGTTACGTGTTTAAAGAAGAGGGAGGGACTGGGCTGGAGGTCTCTCCAGAGGCGAGACGAGCTCAGTGAGGGGTAAATGAGTACATCATCATTATCATCATTAACCAGCAGCCATAAATCCCTGATTTGTTTGTGTACAATTAACTCTGTAATGGAACAAGTTACACATTTTACACTTAATCCACGCTACAAAAAGTCATGTCTTCTATTCTTGATATCCAACTGGGAACTTCAAATTGCGAAATAAAGAAAGAATTTGGTATTTTCTCATTCATACAATACATGCACAAACCACTCTAAGAGTTACAAGAACCGTTCCTTTACTTTTTATGGGAGACACAAGAAGGCTCATCTGCCACTTTCCTTTTCAACCAGATTATTACTTAAACACAAAACTCCCTTGATGACAAAACAACCCTAAGATCAAAACTAAAGTCCTCAAGCCAAAAACAGAAGTAAATTCTGATGTAGATACTAAAAAGTTATAAAACTTATCAGCTCATTAAATCTTCCCTGACTTTCGGCTTGTGGCTACTACTTTATTAACACCCTTTGCCCTTTTGCCTTTGTTAAAAGACAAGATAAGCGACTGTGACAGGCAAAGCCTCATACACAACAAGTTAAAGAGGTCAGAATGGGACACTTTGTTTAGTTGATGGTGTCAGGAACAGAAACATGGCCCGGGGATCTTTCCTTTCAGGACTGACTGAAGCCAGGGGAGCTGCACAGGACCCCTTTGAAGAAATCACGTCCGAATAAACTGAAGAGACATGAGGTTAGCACAGACTCTGAGTCATCGTGCATGGATTTATTTGTTTTATAGCAAACAGGCAATGAGAGAAAATCCTTGACTTTTGACTGATAAAATTCCTTATTTTTAGTCCAGATTTCTTAATGAAATGTTAATTAAAATATCACAGTTTTACTAAAAGAAGTTGTCTAGACTAATTTGACTATTTATTAAATATTTTCTTGCTTTAGATGGTAAAAAGTATATTTTATATAATATGAATATTTAAATAAGTTTGTAAAGTAGCCAGTGTAGGTTGAGATTATTGTACTGTATGCTTTATTTATTTCTCTATGTTTAATAATTTGGAAAAAACAAACTGTTTTATTGATTTTCTCCTTGTTTTTTAATTTTTGACATTAAGCTGTAATTTTGCTTCCAAAAACCTTTAGAAAACACAGAAACAATCCTTTATATCTATGCCTAATCATATCATCAATCAAAGTGATGAATTGATAATTTAATTATTGGACTATTTATCCTCATCACCCTGTTAAAAGGGCTTATTGTTTTAGACTTTTCTAATCAGTCTTTACTTTTGTGTAATGTAGCTGAAAGAGCTGCATTGTGTGCTTTTCGTTTCACTCAATTGAATCTGATCAGAGGCACTTTACGCCCATATAAGGGCAAGGAGGAAACAAAGTAAACAATGTACACTATTCACTAGAATTAAAAGTCTTTATTATTTTTTTTTCTGAAAGTTAGTGATTGCACCTTTACAGTAATTTACAATGCAGGATTCTATTCATTTAAAAAAATGTTTTATATTGATACTGAATATTATTAGGTTTTTTTATGCAATTATCATAAATATGCAATTTGTTCAGCCTTTGAAATACCTCTTTTGTAAGTTTATTTATCAGTGCTGCTTAAGTCGCCTGAGCACAGTTAGCTTTTCATATAAGCAGTCTTTCCTTTTTTCTCTCCCTGACCTTTTTCACTAACTTCATTTGCTGCTAAAAGGCCACGTTTTGGAGAAAGTATCCCTGTGATTCACTGTCCTCACATGCAAAATCAGAGAAGTAATGAAAAAAACAAGGGGTACAAAAGGAGGGTTAATTTGATTACTGTAATTTTATCTGTACTCAACACGTGAGTTTTGTTAGAAAAACTACTCCTCATCTTTTAGGCCAAACTTCATCGTAGTTCTACTACTCCACTGGCTGCCATGAAAAGATCTGTGTGATTCATGCCAGTTAACATGGCATGAAAAGCATCTCTTTGTTAAAGAAAGTGTTTGACTTTTGGGGAAATTAATTCAACTCCTGATCTAAATGTAAAGATTGAACTTAATGTAAAACTAGAGCCATCAAATGGCAATAAGTGGTTGAACAACCTGCCAACCTGATGAGATGTCTGAATGAAGTCTGGTCTAAAACTGGGCCAAAAGTGAAAACTGTCATGTAATAATTACTATTCTGGCAACAGAAAAGTGATTATATATCTAAATATAGAAAATGAAACCACAAATTAACATTTTGGCTCTGATGAAATCCCAACTGGGAAATTGGTTTAATTACATAAAAAAGTTACTCAATGATGACTTCAAATTTAGTAAACAGCTGATAGCATTAATAAAAATGTGAATGTGTATTAGCTTTACTGTAAAAAGTAAAGCTGACATAATCCTATACTATAAGCTAATGTGGCAATAAGGATTTCTGCTGAATAACACGCTGGATTGGAAAGTGTAAAACTGCTGAGTGAAAAGATAATAATTATGTAATAAGCAGCTTGAGTTGAACCTGAGAAGACCTTGGCTGTCTAATGGAAACACTAAACCCTCCAGTCAAATTAAGGCATATATGAGAGACAAAATCTAAAGAAGACTTGGAAAAAAAAAACAAGTATGAGTGAGAAAAAGATGAGATGAAAAAAAAAAATCAGAGAATTGGAATAATTGGCATAATTCAAGGTGGCTGGGCACAGTCAGGGGGAGTGTCAGCATCGGGCGAATCTTCTGCCATCCTCAAAGAGAGACGGTCCGCACAATTATCCACATGAACTCTGACCCCGCTCAGAATAATTAATGAATAACAGAGGGGATAAAGACAAAAAGACGCGGAGTGGTCTGCTTGAGTGGTGAACGAGGGTAATACATCAAAGAATGCTGTTAATTGGCCCTGTGGCTTTCATTCTTTGCCCTATTTCTTTCAATCCATTGACTCAAAATAATGGGTTCAGGTTCATTATCAACAGGACGTGAGCCTTGGGAGTGCCAAAATTCAACAGGAGAGTCAGAGGTGTGTGCATACGCTTGCCAGCCCATGTGCGCAAAATTTGTGTGTATTAGCCCCCCCCCCCCCCCATTACAACAGTGATTTCACACGGGCAAAACTAACAGTTCTATAACTGTGCTGAGAGGAAAGCAACGGGAACTATTTTTTAGTTATTATTTATTTTTATCTGTGCAACAGCTGAGAAGTAAACAGGTATAGCTGTTTTTTTTCTTTTTCTTTTTTTTTTAAAGTGCTGCAGTTGCCGTAACAATGTTGGAATATAACTGGTACGGACAGGTAAGTCAGAGTGACACACCTATGCATGTAAGAGTGCAGATATGGGATAAATGACTAGAAAGATGCTGTGAAAATGGACTGATTTGCATTGATGATAAAAACAGTGTTTATAGCGTGATCCGGCTTGCAATGTTGCTCAATTAATTTTGTCGACTTACGGTTCCATTTCCATCACTTCCAATCAAATTTGTAAACAACTTCTACACGTGACGGTGGCCTTGTTTCAGACAGGACGCTTAGGACTCTACCTCATGGCAAAAAAAAGAGGAAAAAAAAGATGCTGCAGCTGAAAAATGCAGATTAAATGTGATCAAAATAAATGAAGTTTAGTTTGGTATTTTAATAATGTTGACTGCTCTGAATTATTCAAACAAATCAAAACTTTATGATTTAGCAAAACTGTCTTAAAGGGACTTACATTTTTATTTTACAGTTGACTTTTATTTATTATGTACCATGTCCTGAAATTCTATTACCTACAATTAATGCTCAAAGTATGTGGCTTAATATCTGTAAAACGAATACACATTTTTTAGTTGCACAGCTAAATATTTCAGTGTTCCCTGTATTTCTTTGTATGTTGCCTTGCCACACACACAAAAAAAGGGTTTACCATACCGAGGTGAGCCATGTCAGCAATTAATACCCTAAAACATGCCTTTTAAGTGACTCTTTTCTCCAGATTGTGATAAAAAGATCTACGTCACCTCGCGTTAGCCTTGCTCATATGCATTCTCTGCTTGCACAAGAACATTTTCATAAGCAGAACACAGTGAGACACTAACAGTGAGAAAGGAGGCGTACAGGGAGGAAGGAAGTTTGGAAAGAAGTAGGAAGACGTAGGAAGGAGGAGATAAAAAATGCTGAGTTAGGAAAAAAGCTAAATAAGAGCTGTATTTTCCTGCAAGTGTAATTTAAGCTTAGAGAAGCTTAAAATGATCACATGTTCCAAGAGCTGAGTCTAAAAGGATTTCCAAAACACAACAAAACACCTAAAATGATCCCAAAATATTTTTCCCTTTCATCTTCAAACCATTCAGATCAAATTTTATTCCAATAAGTTATTCAGAACTGGTGTGAATACACTTCCTGAATGAGTTAATCGAAGGTGTCAGGCCTTCAGTGAGGTAAGACTTCAACGCTACAGTGCGTTTTTATCAACACTGCTGCTCTGACAGCTCTAAGATCAGAAATCATTTCTAAACACAGCAAGTGAAGCTAAATTAAAACATGAACATGTCAGAGGGATTATTTAGGTCAGAACACCGAAGAAATTTTTAATTTTAGGCTTTAATTTTATGATTTAAAACTCATTTGCATTGATAACTTAAGCTATTCTAAACTGTAAATATATAATTTAGTGAGGTGAATGATTGTAACTGATGAGCAAGTTAGAAGAAAGTTTTTAGAGGTAATTCGTAAAAATCCAATGTATAAAAAAATGAATGATCGTCTGCATAAAATGTAATTCTTACCATTATGTCAGTTTTATTATTCAGATATTATTGAAATGCAGTTTGACACTTGAATGTTAGCATTTAATTTTTATTATATAAATCCAGTAGAGTTCAGTTAAGGTTACAAGCAGTTCAAGTCCTGTGCCAAAAGGACGTGAACTTGTCGTCAAACATCATCTGGTGAACAGAACTTGGCTGGCCTGCACACTGAGAGGTGTTTAAAAAAAGTTGGCAGTGCCAGAGAGCATGTAACACATTTGGAAGCGGCAGTGGTTTAATTATGAAGACAACAAATTGAGCTCAGGCACAACTAATTACTCAATTTAGCCACGACTTGAAATGAGGGTAGCAGAGCTGCTGCTGATCAAATAGGAACTTAAATGTACAAAAAGGACATTCAGAAAAATCTAACCAACATTCCCAGAATGTTTAAGCAAAACTATTTGCAAATTTGGTGCAGCAGTGGGATTCAGTTTGGGCTTAGTGTAAGGTGGATTATCCATATTTCTGAGTAAATTAAACCAAAAACTAGTTTACTCACAAAAATTATGGCAGAACTTGTTGTTAAATTAGAACTCGTAACTGTAGATTAAAGTCAAAGCCTCCACCTGCTACTGTAAAATAAACTGTAAGTTTATATTTCTGCTGCAACTGGGATTGAGAGCATGGAAAGTGCAAAGAGTTAAAAGTCAAGCCATGTGCGTCAGATCTGAGCTGTGAGCCACTTGCACTTCCTCCCATGCTGGGAAGATGAGCCCTCGTCCTTCCCTCCATCACAGCGGCCCGCTCGTTCAAACGGCCGGGCCACAAAGATAGCCAGACGAGGCAAACAAACAGGTCTTTGTCCGCAGCACAAACCATATATTATTAGCTCGAGGTAAGGTCAAAGTTGATTGAATTTTCTGCTTAGTTCTCATTAAACAGCTATTGCATTATTTAATTTCCTATAACCAAGTTAAGGAGGAGGAGAAAGGTGGGGGGGAAGGGGTGGAGCTGAGGGAGGACTAATCACTTTATGCTCACCCAGAGATTTTAAACAGTTCTCTGCAAAATTGTGTGGAAGATGATTGTTTTATCTCTTTATTGTTGCGTTAGGTGTCAATGGTTTGACAAATAAATTTAAAACTACTATTTTTTTCATCAATCCAACATCTACTGAATCATCAAATACATTTTTCTTCACTGAATTTGTTTAGCTAGTGAGCAGTTCTGATATTGTTGTGTGAATGTTTCATAGCATTCACTATATTGAGATCATCCTTCGAAATATTTATCTTTACAGCACCTTACCCCTTTTGTTCTGGTTCTGCTCTTTTTACCTTCCTTGTGCTAATTTTAGCATTTTTTTCAGCGATTTCAGCTATAATTCTGTTTCTTTCAATTTTCTACTTTTTTGTGCTTCTTTCTGCTAATTTCACCTATTTCTGCTTCTTACAGTTGCTTTCAGGTATATTCAGCTATTTGCTGCAATTTTAGTTCAACAGTAAAGTTACAACTTATTTCTGCTAAGTTCAGCAAACTCTCCTTATGCTTCCTTATGCTAATTAAAGAATTTCCAGCTACATTTTAGCTGTTTTAATGCAAAGTTAGGCTGTTTTAGCTATCACTTTTTTGTACTTTTATGATTTTTTTCTGCTAAATTCAGTTTTTTACAACACTTTCACCATCTGGGTGCTAATTTTAGCTTTTTTCAGCTATTTCAGCTTTATTTCCGCTCCTTTCTGCAATTCTGCTGTTTTGTGCTTTTTTTTTTAGCTTTTCAAATTGAACTGTAACATTTTCAGCTCCATTTCAGCAGCTTTCAGTTAAAGTTTCCATTCACACTAGCCTTTTCACATGAAATGCAATTTGGACATATATATTTAATATACTGTATATAGAACCAAATATATACAAATAATTTTTCACTTTTACTTTTCAAAGGAAACATTTTATTAGATCTATTTAGTTTGAACATGTCATCCTTTGTAGGGTGGCCAGGCTCAGGCTTAGAGATAAGATGAGGAGCTCAGAGTAGAACCGCTGCTCCTTTGCATCTAAATGGTTCAGTTGAGGTGGTTTGGGTATCTGATAATGATGCCACTTCAACAGATCTGTTTGGAGGTTTACGGGCATGCCTCATTGGGAAAAGACCCAGAATTTACTGCGGGGATTATATATCAGCTCTGTTCAGGGAACCCTTGGGATCCCCAACGATGAGTGATGCTGGTGAGAGGGAGGCTTTGGTTTCTCTCCTGTACCCGTTTCCTGATTATAGATAAACATATTATATACAATTATCTAGTGTTCAGGTTTGATTTTGATGTGCATAAAAGGACACCTTTTCAAATTTATGAAATTACATCAGTAATTTTGTGAGCCTAAATAATATTGTTACTAAAATCAGCAAGGTAATACTTTTATCCTAAACCTTTTTAGCTTGCTGAGCTGCAATCAATCGTGCCTAATTTTAAGAAGACCCAAACAGTGAGAGCTGGACTTCTCAGAGTCTTCTTTCTCTGTCTGCCAAAGTGAGATTACAGTTTATCTACAGTGCAGGTTTCTGACATTATCTGGGAAAGCTGAGCTAAACTTCAGCCAATCCTGTTCCAGCTCACCGGATAGTGAGGGTCAAGGATGAGATTTCCATTTCTGAACAACAAGCTAGTTTATCCCAAATTCCTATATCTGCTGTAACTGCTCTGGTGCTTACTTGAACTTCTTCTGTGTTATCAGTTTTACTTGTTTTGCTGAATTACACATAAAAGGATTACAAGCAGAATGAACTGTGCAGAAATTTTAAACCATGCTTGACCATCAAGGAGCCAGACTTGTATTCTTTTAAAGTGGTATTTTTGTCAGGGAGACTTTAGCTGCTTTTTGACTGATTTTCAGCCCAGTCTTTATAAATTACCAGGACAGCAAGCTGAACAGTGTGTGCTTAAAAAAGGGCAAAATGGACAAGAAAGGAAGCTTAAAGCTCATTGGAAATCAACTTTTTCAGAATAAAACATGTTTTTCTGTGAGTTGTTTTCAAACTATCTGTGAGCGATTTTTGATAACTAAGTGTCAAAAAGTTAGTCATTTCAGATATCTGTTATGTGTTGATGCAACGATGGTTCATTTCTTGAGTTTGGAAACCTTTTAGTGCTTGTATGACCCATAGGTCAGTAATAAATGACTGAATGAACAAACAATAAGCAAAAAGTACAAGGAATTTTGGCTCTTTGGACAAATTTTTTTAAACAAAATCAGCTCAAATATTTAAATAAAGCTTTACATTTATACATTCAGAGTATCACCACATTCTCAGGTATTCCTGTGAACAGACTCCTTTTCACTGCTCACAGAAAGAATAATGCACTCTAACTGATTTAGAAGCAAAAATTATATTATTCCATTTCAACTAATTACATCTTGTCTTTAGTGAGTGAGGAGGCCGACTGAACTACATCCGCCCTTTTCTCCTCCCTCCACCTCTCAGCCTTCTGAAGTCCCTCAGTAGACCAAAGTTGCTTATGTAACATTTAATGAAAAAAGAAGGTAAACAAAGAAGAAAATTAGATCGTAAGAACATACTGTTTGCAGTTTTCAAAAATATTTAAAGACTAGATAAATACAATTTAATGTGCCGTATAAATGCTAATTAGGGTTTTATCTGCTTGAACACAAGACCACTGTGATATCAATTTTACTTTTTGTCCATTTCACCAGAGTCCTCCAAGTTCCTTTGCAGTTATTGGCCCTGAAATCTGTAACAATGTGTACTTGTCATTGAATAAAACCAAAATTAGACACAAGAGTGTAAAGTGGAAGTTGTAGGCCAGCTGCAGTTTCAGTTCAGTTATGATTAAAATAAATAGCTCTTACTTTGCTGCTGTTTGTTTAAATACTATTTTCACAACACATTTAGTTGTCATTAGGTATTTGACTGCTAAAAAACACCCTGATTTTGTGTGTGGGGGAATTGGCAGAACTTATAATCCCTTCTGGCAATGTTAGCAAAAAGACGAGAAGACGCTTTGTCCATCGTTTTTGATTATCCTCACATGATAAAACTATAGTTTAGGTTGGTTTGTGACTAACTAGAGACAAAAAAAAGAATACATTGTGATCAAAGTAATGCACGATCGACACACAATTACAACATTTGAAGAGAAAATTGGTAAATTTCCATTGTTACATGAATGTCGATTTATTTGACGTTTCATTTCTCATTTTTAAGTCGCAGACTGATTTACTACAGGCTTAAGGCTTAAAGGCTCACCAATAACTGTTGTTTATAAAAATAATGCCTGAGAACAAAACAGCACAATACCTTTAAAACATGATACAACAAGCTGTCTTAATTGCTTTCCTGACACTGAAGCACAGCATTTTCATAAATTCAATATTTCATCAAGGTAACAAGAACACACCGACTCGCACACCATCACACAAAATTTCATATGTTATTCGGTTAAAACAGCTGTAATATTTAATTCATATGAGAGTCATTAAAAGTGCAGTGGAGCTGTGTCCATTATGCATTCCTTTTCTAGCAGGATAAAACAGCCCTCAGATGTGGTAGTTGCACTTTGAAGTGTTGTCTCAGAAGCAGACCAACTCTTACAGGAAGCCCCTGATGTTTAAAACATGTCGTGCAGGGGGGACTAACAAAGGTGAGCAACTTGTGGCTGGGCCCAAAAGAAATGGCCAGCCAGGAATTTGGGTAGATCGCCTCAACTGTACACAAAGATGACATCAAATAAACAGAAATGCAGGCAAATACACACATGGGCCACGGTGGTGGGAACGAGAACTGGCAGACAAAAGGATCCACTCCTCATGGGCACAAGAATGAGAAAACTGCTGGGTTTCATTCACAGAAAAGTAATTAGAACAGAGCCTCAGGTATTAGCCTGAGACTTGCAGGGACAACTGTAAATCTACAGTACCACCACGACAGGAATTCTCTGTGTAATCCAATCATCCTCCATAAACATGCACAGGACAGGCTTCTATTTAACAGCATGAAAAAGGACTTCCTCTATAAAAAAACACAATCTGTCTCAGTATGGTTTGAACAAATCATTACCGTATGATTCATTTTGCCGCGTTACATTAAATTAAATCTGATAGTTTTATTCGAGTGCATGAAAAGATGTGAACCCATGATATGAACACAAGAATATTCTGAATCTTCTGGAGCTAATTTCCCACAGTGTGATGTCTTTAAACTTGTTGGGTTTGACTTTTACAGGAACGGGCTGCTTGTTAAGTTGTAAATATGCACAAATGGACCAAACTTCAAAGTTTATTTAATTAATTGGATTTGTTGAACATATGGAAAAAGTTCTATGTTGACAATAATGTGATTAGAGCAGGTTAGTAATGTTGCTGACAAGCTAAATTTTCTGTAGCATAAGTCCTGCAAAATAAGAACAACCCACCATAATATTGCTCATTTAAATCTATTTGTTTTGCATTAATAGATCAGGAACAGGATCAAAGAGAAGATTCAGATCTGCTAGCTTCCTTAGTCTGATTTTTACAATTTAATGTTTTATAGTTTACTAGACTTGATTTGATTGGATTAGATTAGATTAGATTGGATTAGATTTGATTCGATTAAAAGGGAACTGAATGTGACTGCATGAACAGACATGGATACATTTATTGGTACTCGTACAGTTCACTGAAACAATGCTTCAGTTCTTGAGAAATGTGACTCAACTAAAAGCAATTGTCTGACAGAAATTCAAGTCTTCAGTATGTGATGAAATGAACAATTGGGAGAAGAAATGTACGGCATGGACAGATTTGTTGGGAACCTTAAAGAGACTGGTGATCTTTGCATTATTGTTTGTTTGAAGCTAGGTGTTTGACCTTATTAAGTGTCATAGGAGGCTATGAGCTCTTTCTAAAATCAGATAATCATAGTTATATTTAAATGAAATAAACATGAACCTGAGTAGTTGGGTATCTTTTTTATTGCACTAGTATATTGAGCAGAGAAAACAAAGATGAGAGCTGTCTGTGCTCAGAAAAGAGATAATAGATATCCATGTTCCAGGTGAAAGCTACAAGCCCACCAGTATTATTAAAAAGAATAAGGTTTGTGGCTTAGCCTGTTGGATGTAGACGCAAGAGTCAATGCGTCCCCCAGGCTGATCAGACAGTTAGTGCAGAAAAAGAGCCACTCAGATTCGTTAAAGCTGAACTCAGGTCGAGTTACGTCACTTCCTGATCACCCCAACCATTGAATTATGAATCATAAAGGATTCCATGAAAAGAAAGATGCTGGTGGGCTCCATCATTAAAACAAAAACACAAATAGACTGAATAAGAAATTGATGTTGATGAACATTAAAGTTTCTGGAACTGATGAGACAAAACTGATGCTTTTAGACAAATCACATCAGTTGTTTCCTCTCCACTGTCACCAATGTGCTGCTCAGGATGGGAGACTGTAGCTGCGTTTCCATTAAAAATGTGCACAAAACTTTGTCCATATTTAGTTAATGTCGAAAAAACACAGTTTCGCAATTGCTGTGTTTCCATTAAGAAAGAAATGCTATTGAAATCAC
>JAUBOC010000063.1:11656428-11674976 GCA_032275365.1 Anablepsoides cearensis
TACATTTGACACACACGTCGGGTATGAAAATCAGTTGTCTGTTTCTCGGAATCCATGGCAAATTCTGTTGGATTTCCTCATAAATACACAAATGCGAATTAGACACACATGTGTGCCAGCATGCCGTACCGTGACATGCGTCTGCTCCGTGAAAAGGCGTTAATGTTGCATACTTTGCTGGACGAGAAGTAGCCAGCAGGACAACAGTTTTGCCTCTGTTCGAACAGTTGACCTAGCTAGCCTTTTCATCTAATGGGATGCTGTTTTTGACACAGAGCACACCAGTGTTCAGTGAGGGGGATTTAAAAAAATGGAGCCCTTATTAAACTAAGGCACAACATCTGGTGAAATCACCCCTCCAGAGCAACAAGCCTGGGTTGGAGGTCAGCAGTTCAGATTATCCAACAAGGCTACATTCTTCTTGAATTATTTTTACTCTTTGTCTTTCAAGGCAAACAACTAATCTTAGCACCGAGGGTCAAAGCACGGGGTTTATGCTGCCCTGCTGTGACAAATGAGGGGCTGCCTCCCCATGCTGGGTAGTCCAAATACCCAGCCTGATGAGCTTCTCTGATAATTCTTGCCTTTTGTTGTATTACTCAAGGCTGGACAAAACCACACAGCAACTATTTATCTAATGGCTTTTGATGAGATGTAAAAGCAGCGTGTGAAAGGTGCTTCCCTTTTGACTAACCTGTTTAATTTCTCTCCCCCATCTCTATAGGTCTCCCTCAGCAGCAGCATGCTGGACGTCTATGGGGGTGAACAAGGTATGAAACCCCCTAATGGTGGAATCAGTCCCACATCTAACCCCAAAAAGCTCACTGTTAAAAGGGAATACACAGGTATGAACTCATACCATAGTGTCGAGAAAACAAAAAAAAAAAGGGGTTTCCTTTGAGTTGAGTCTTTGGTGGTGGGACAGAAAGTACCGGTGTTAGCTAAAAATGGTACCTTGCTGGGAAACCGTCCAGTTAAATGTGTCAGGCTTATTTTTATCTGGTACTTGACACCGTCTTGTCACAAAGTTTGAGAATTAGCTGCAAAAAGGCATTGGCCTTTCACTGCATTGCTACAGAGGGACGGAATTACGTAAAGTACTCTTCAAATATCTCTTAAGAATCCCAAGCAAAGCACCAAGCCAAAAAAAGCTATACAAACTCTAATTGATTCAGGAAATAGAAAGGATGCCTGAAGAATCACTCACTCTCAATGGGCAAATAAGTAAATTACAATCCGTTTCATTTGAATGTGGACAGAGAGGACAATGGGTTGTTACACAGACTTTAAATTCGTCTTGATTGAATCAACAGAGACAAATTGAGAAATCCAATCCCTGGTCCCTAATTGTGTAATTTGGAAGAATGTGAATACAAATATGGATGCAGTGGCATTTTTGTCCCCCTCCAGGACACATTAGGGGAATTAGCTAACCATCTTAATTACAGCACAAGTAGTCTAAAAGTGGTCACGATTTTAATCTTTTATTTCCCCTCTTTACAATGAGCTTCAGACATTGCTTGTGGGGATAAACGGGGCTCAGTGTGCGAGTGAAGGTCAAACTTGTGTCTTCAGTCTAGGCTCATGTATAGCTGCAGTGCACTCTGACCCCCTTCCTCAAAACAACTGATTGTGTGTCTACTGACTGGGCCTTCTGTGGAGTTCTGCGATTGTTGTCTTTCGGCTTCTAAATCAGTGTGCGTTGCTAATCCATTTGTTCCCCTCTGATTTATTTTGTCGACAGAGCACGACACCAGGGTGATGGCCAAAGAGAGGCAGAAAAAGGACAATCATAATTTAAGTAAGTGTCCCTAGTTGGTTTGTTACCCATTATAATAGTTATATATTTAGTTGTCACTAAGCCCATCAGTAGACAATGCTCTTATCTATCTTATCTTTTCTTGGTTTGTTTAGTTGAAAGAAGGCGAAGATACAACATTAACTACAGGATTAAGGAACTGGGGACGCTTATACCAAAGTCAAACGACCCGTAAGTTCTTGAATGTTGACATAAACGATACCCTATCTTTGGTTTACCGAAACTGCAAAAGCTTGTGTGGTGATGGAAGCATATAATATTCAGCATAGAGACACTCTAAATTTTGCTCATTGAATTTAAATGAGCACTCAAAGCGCATTTCAACCATATTTCAAGGGTGCACTTAAGTTTCTATTGTAGTCTGCACTCTTTGAGATGTGCGTCTCCTCACCGGGTCTCTGCGGTTCAACTTAAAGCATGGATGATGAGGAAAAGGGGTCAAATGTAAATAAGCGGGCCACAGCATTTCAATCGAAGTTTGAAACTCAATTTGAACGTGCAGATAGAGCGCGGAACATCGGCCATCTCGTCACAGTTGAACTTTGCTTCAAATATAAATGGAAGGTTAGAATTGTCACCGTGCCATTAACAAGGGATAAAGGAGATTATTAACGCTGATCAGACCAATGTCGCACTTGTGTGGAAAAGGACAATTTTACTGAGGTCCCTGTCCTTTTTAAAAAAGCAATAATACCTGCAAAAGAACGACTTGCACTCCAGCACCTTAAGTCCAATTCTCCATCTTTCTCTCTGCCTTCCTACTTAGCTCATTTTCCCCTCACCTATTTTTACTTGAGGATTAATTTTACCGAACAAGGATGTACAAGAATGGACCTTCCACATAGCTTCTTAACTATTCTATTAAAATCCCCATTCTGTGTCCTCGTGTAATGTCCAAGGATGAATAATTGCCCCATGTAAGTCTCCATTTCTTATTCAAATCATAAAAGGAAGAAAAAAAAAACTTCTGTTAAAACTTCCCCCTCCTCCTTTTTTTTATAGCAAAGGATATTCTGCCGACATCAGGGGGTTCTGCGTAAAAGGTTATTCCTGACATTTTTTCACCCCCCTTTCTGTAGTGACATGCGATGGAACAAAGGCACCATTCTGAAGGCCTCGGTGGAGTACATCAGGTGGCTGCAGAAGGAACAACAACACGCTCGGGAGCTGGAAAGCCGTCAGAAGAAGCTGGAGCAAGCCAACAGGAGGCTGCTGCTGAGGATCCAGGTAGTTAAATCTAACACTTGCTATGTGTTTAACACATATGTGCAATAAACACACCAATGAAATACATGCTTGGAGCAATAAATCAGACCTAAGAACAGTAAGAACTAATTCAGGTATTTTATTAAGACATTTAGCTGTTTAGTTATGCTCATTGTGAAATAATCTAACTTAAGATTACAATGATTTTGTTTGTGTCAGTACTATTTTAATTGTGACAATATATTTGTGAGGTTGCTTCGTTTGCATTTTTTTGTGAGGGCAGCTCATACATTCTCCATTCAAAGTGCTCCTAAAAATTCCTGGTTTTGCACATTCACTTTTGCTTTGAATTACAAAAATGTTTGGGACACCCTTCCTCCAACATGAGTATGTAGGGGTAGGGCTAAAAACTAAAGGGAAGAGATAAAATGGAATTTGGCCACAGACAGCAGCTGTTTAACACAAAGTAAAGCAGCAGGTTTGAGCCAAACATGTCTGTAGCTGCCTTAAAGTGCCTATGACATACCTATCCTTCAAATACAAAAAGTCAAAGAAAGTATCTTGATACTTAATAAAATTGCCATAATACACATGATTTTACCCATTTTGTCACATGACTGGCCTATTTTCTTCTGAATTTGGCTCAGCCAAAGTGAAACAGGAAGTGGCATCAAAGGGGAACTCATTAATAAAATAAACTCTGGTCTCTGTTTATTAAAACAAAATGATTTAAACCTTAACTCATCTCATCTTAACTTAATCTAAAGAAACATCAGTCTGTGTTGTTAGCTTTGTAACAAAGCTCTGTTTACATGCTGGAATTCCCCTTTGACATCACTTCCTGTTTCTTCACATGCCAATATCTCAACAACCGTTCATCTCTGCAACATGGAATTTGTTATGCAACATGTTTTCAATGTTATCTTTCCAAAAATGCATTCATGTTTATTACAAAAATCTGACGTCACAGGCACTTTAAAATGTAAAAAAAAACAGTCCAACATGAGCACAAAAATAAATCTAACAAAGGTCAACCACAGCTTTGGGATGATAATCACAAACAATAAGCTCATATGCTATGACAAAAGTGGGTGTGGGAAATAATTCCAATGCTTAACATCAGTATGTGTAGGAGATGTGGAAAAGGTGTGGCAGTGAATTTCTTGGTGTTACTCCCTGCTATCACTCAACCTATGTGACCAGATCAGATAAAAATCTAACTCCCGTTGGAATTTTTTATATTTTGCAGGAGCTTGAGATTCAGGCACGAGCACATGGACTGCCAAACATGGCCAACACTCTGGGGACAGTCGAACTTTCCTCCCACCTCCTCAAACAGCAGCAGCAGCAGCAGCAATCTCCTTCCCAGGTGCAGCAACCGCAGCAGCCCCCTCTCTACCAGGAGGACCCCAACAGCGACTACCTTCAGAGAATAGCCGTGTTGACGGGCGTGCCGTCCATCGGCGTGGCAAGCGGCCCGCAGGATCACATCCAAGGGGCGGACGCCGGAACCACCTTCTCCGACCCGCTCTCCCATTTCACGGACTTCTTCGCCTCCACGCTCAAGGAAGAGAACCAGCTGAACGAGATCCTGATGGATGACCCGCTCTCGCCGTTCGGCACCGACCCGCTCCTCTCAGCCAGCTCTCCTGGAGCTGCATCCAAGGACAGCAGCCGCAGGAGCAGCTTCAGCTCTGCTGAGGCCGATGACCTATAAGGGTCTGCTTGCTCATGAGAAACTTTAGGACTGCATGGCTGTGATCCCCCCAAATGATGAACACAGAACCTTGAAAACACTGACTGATGAACTGTATCTACATGTGACCACTATCAGCCTTACAAATACGTTAAATGACAGCTGACAAACTTTGCAGTATTCCTGAAAGTGTTACAGAAGTTTATTTTTTGTAACCAGTGCCGTGAACTTTATTACAGACAATCTGCTTCCTGTAAAGAGCAGACTTGTAAGCAAAAAAAGGGAGACAATTATCGATATGTAAACAATACTTGCTGTCTTTTACAACACTGTGGTGACTTTACACTGTAACATATGCAATATGACTAAACACTGTACTTTTTACTATATATATGCATTTTATAAAAGGCCTTATTAAAACTTTCAACCTTGTACTTCATGTACTCACCTCAATGCTTAACATGTCCTTAACTTTGTGCCTTTTCAGATGTTTTTGTTTGTATTTATATTTGTTGTAAACCATGTATTCATAAAAATACAGTATATAAACTATTGAATCAGCTATCTTTTTAATATTAATGGGAGTAGGGAAGATATATATGAATAAAATGTCCATATTTGTTTAAAAAAGAGGATTTGTTTTGGTCAAACCTTGAAAATAACGTAATGCACAATCTACTACCATATCAAATGTGAGCTCAATATACGTAAAGTCCACTGAGTTATAGTCATTTTTGTATTTCTCAAGGTCGGCGTGAGTCCAGCTGTTAATTAATCGTAGCTGTCCGTCTAATGATTCCTTTCTGCAGTTCATTTAAATTCACAAAACAAACACATTATTGCTCTAATGATAAAATGCTTGTAGGATAAAATCCAAAAAAAAAAAAAAAAAGTTTTGCTGGTGGAAGGTGAAGGGCTGGCTTAGAAGGTGGCTGATTGGAAATGAGTGGCAGAAAGGAAGGAGGGAAATTGGATAATAAAGACAAGTAGAGGAGGAGTGATAAATCTGATGAGTCCACTGTGAGTTGATGAGCCCTTGAGGATGAAAAATGGCAACAGATAAGGAGTTGCTATGAGAGCTATTAGCCGCCAGCTAAGAAAGTTTCCTTTGAGGTGAGAAAGATGAGATGTGCTCTTCTCTTCTGAAGAACCGGGGCTGCAGAGTATTTGTCAGAGCTGATAAAGTTATTTCAAGGTTTGTTTGTGACAAAACTTGAACTGTACGGTCATAAAGGGTTACATCAATGTGTTTTAAAAAGAATCATGAGTTTATTAAAAAAAATACCACAAAAAAGTCATCTAAAAACAACATTCCAATTCTTCCTGAATTGACTTTTCATTAAAATCTCTTTAAACTGATGTTTTAGACTGTGAGAAAATCCACATTTTAGATACAAATAAACCGGAGTAGATTGATCATTATTAGTAAGTCTGTAATGTTTTATAGGTAATTGGTCAAAGCAGTTGTGGACAGTTAAAAAGGATTTGTATCACAATTAGAAAATGAACAATCTAAGGTAAATGTATGGAATATTTCAAAATGTTAAATATAAATAATACGTGTTCACACTTTTTTTCTCAATATGCATTGTATTGTGGTGCTTAAATGTATAAAACATGCAATCCAATTATTTGAGTGTTTATAGTGATGAAGCCTAACAGCAGATTGGTGCTCTAATTAAAGTACAGTGAAAATATAAATTAAAACAAAGTTCTGGTGCTCCTTGAAAGAACGCATATCACCTACCTTTCATGCAAACATTTTAAATAAAAATTATGACTCTCAGTAACTACCACTCTGAAATTTATCTCAATATCTGTAAACCTGACTGAGCTTTAGCCATTTTTGTGTTTTCTAAGGTTAGTTGGTTGCTGCAGTCATCCTGAACTGGATTGACTTTAAAAGTCAATCAGTTGTAGATACGGACCCAATTATTGTTTTCTGAAAGATTCTTTACTTTCTTTGATGTGGGTCATAAGATATTTTGCTAACAGACCCAAAACATTGACCTAATAGCAAAACTGAACTAATCTTTTACAATCACTTACTGTTGGGGTTATTCAATGGGGATGACTGTCCACTACTACCAAATCAAATTTTAGCTCAATATTTGTAAAACTAACCAAGTTAAATACATTTTTATCTACTTTTTTAAGGTCAGTTGGCAGCCATCTTGAATCAAGTTGACATCTGGTCAAAAACAATAATTCAAGGCACAGATTTGTAGATTTGAAAAGTAAATAGAAAGAGGTAACAGTGATCAGAGCGATTTTCTTTTTATTAGAAGATTACAGTTTTATAAAAAAAATACACAGGACATTTGGGAGAACAGATCGTGTGTATTTTAGGAAAATTTGCAGCCTCACTTATTTTTCATGAGAAACAGATGAGATTAAAGCTTTCGCCATTTGCTGCCAAAACAAATAACTATGACTGTTGCCTGCCAGAATAAGCATACAAGATGAAAAATAAAAGCTGTAGTATTCAATTTCCAACAGCAGGTGGCAGTAATGAGCTGTGTTTTAACACAACAGTGTATTGAAGTAAAAATTAACCCAAAGCAGGACCATGGCAAAGAAAACCTAATTTTAAAACAGCTCGTAAAATAAAAACGCCATCCGGTAAATTATAATACCCTGCTCGTGTACAGGACTTGCACATATTGGCAGTGTACCTCGGCAGTGCCTTATGAGCTAAAGTTCATGGCACTATACCTCCCAGTATAAACTGACAAATCTAAAGAAGGCAAGTGATGTCGTGAACCTCACAGCAGAGTCGTTCTGTCACCAAAACAACGTTGTCAGACCTCCTGCCACCCACCAACACTGACACCACCACTGAGCAGGAGAAGCTGTCACCTGTGCAGATGCCACGGCTGCCAGCGTGCTACAATGCACTCACCTGTCGAGCCTGCCATTGGCAACTCTTAATCACCTCCCGCTGAGGTGACTCACACACACACACACATATATTCAGTGCCCTGCACATTCACGAACACAAACAAGCCTAATCAAATGTGCTTGTGTGCAAACACAAATGTGCACACGCAAGCAGAAACCGAAACACACACATGCATGCACAGGTTTGTGTCTCATTGCACTCTGTTGCCACATATACGAGGAAGAGTGGCGGAGAGGAGGGGAGGGTGGGAAATAACCACCTAAAAGCCCTTATCAGGATTTGGACTGTGACAAGACTTGTGCACAAAATAGGTGAAATTTGAGTGGGAATAACAATATGACAGCTGGCAGAGAGGCACCAAACATCAAGTGTCATTTCTATTTTCAGCTGTGACTCAGAGCTGTGTGACAAACAACACCATGCTGCTTCTCAATCAGTCAGCCCGTCTGCTGGAAATGTGGCAAACTAGGGCCCCGGGATGAGCCTTCCCTTCAGGAAAAATAAGTAACGATCTGACGCTATGGTCAAAGTTAAGGGTGGAGTTATAAACTTAGCCAAAGTCTGAGCATTACATTTAAAGCTCGGGAACTTATCAAATATTTCCTTCCCCCCAGTGCGCCGCTGTAATCCGCTCCACGATTCTGACCTCAATCCTGCTTTTTATTAGGGACCACACCCTGACCAAGCTCTGAAAAAACACTCCCACGTCACTCACCCGGCAAAGCATTAACAATGGAACGCACGAGAAACAAAAAAAAAAAAAAAAAAAAAAAAGATGCTATAAAATTAATGCCGTTTCCAGAGAATTTTATGAATCGAGCCAGATGCCAAAAACATAACTTCAAACAAATTGACTTCCAATTATTGGTGCCGCGCACCACTTCCAGATGTGCAACAGATGGAAGCTGGAGGCGACCGAAAGGTGTCTCTGGTCCTGAGCTCCGTGTTTTTCTGCAGTAAAAACAGCCGCTGCAGTTGTATGTGTTTTAAATCAGATTGGGCTGTGGGCTGGAGGTGAAGGGAAGGACAAGAGGATGGCGGAAGAAAAAAAAAGAAAGAAAGAAAGAAAGAAAGAAAGCACATCATTAGGAAAATGTAAATCTGCCCAGCACCGAAAGTGGAGAGCCATATGTAGCTTAAATACAGCTTGATTATTATGGAAATGTAGATGAGATCCTAGGACTGAAAGCTGGAGATGTTTTAGGGGTGGGAGGGGGGGTTGAAAAATGTAAATGTGATCTCTGCTGTATCTTTCAGTGTTGGGATTAAACGTTAAAAAGGAACAATTTAGGGCTTGCTTTTTCTTTTTTAATTTTTTTTTTAAGCTTACTATATCCTTGCAAGCATAAAGAACATTAGATATGATGTGAAGATATTTACAATACATCGCTTTCTGTATTGGAAAGTCAGTTGTAAGAGCAGCTTCACTCTGATTGGTAATAAGGTCTCCTCTTGGAAACTTTAAATATTTTTTGATAAGGCACATAAAAGTCAAAAAAAGAAGCAATCTAGAGTGAAAAAAGTAGGGCTTCCTTTCACTGCCGAGGAAACTAGTGGAATATCCAACAGCAGTACGGTGTCCTGAGAGGGTCATGGCTCTGATCCCATTATTAGCTCAGATTTGGGCCCCGGGGGGAGACAAAACGGTTGTGTATTTTTCCAAAAGTCCATAGTGAGGCTGTCTACCAGGGTCATATTATCACTAGAAGTCTTCTTGAGCACCACAGGTCTTCCTCTGATGTTCAGAGGCCATAAAACATCTCTCTGCTCCTTCACTTTCTTTCTCTCTGTTTTTTTTTTTACTCTGCCAATTCAAATACACCAGAGAGCGCAAAGCGTTTGGCTTTGCTATCCCACCTCGGCGCTGCAGACGATTCCCCTGCTCTGACAGAGCTGTATGCTAATCAAAGTAGCGACCCCTTTGCCCCCACCAGCACCTCTTTAGCACCACTTTACCCTTGTGTAATTTGGATAACCTTGGACTGAATGGGACACAGCTGAGGAGAAGCCTCTGATTAATTTGTAGTTTATAACCATAGAGCCCCTAAAGGGTCACCACCAGGTAAAACTACTGCTCCCACATCAAAATTAGTTAAATAAAACAAACTAGGACCTTTCTGATAGTAGTTAGCTGTAGTTGCCGATTTGACATACAATTATTTTCCAAAATAATAATTTTGGATGAGAGTAAATGAAGAGAAAACACTGAATCAAGCTTTTCAAGTGACAACCAGTCTTTTCATCTTGAACTTCCTGTTTCCTCCTAATGTCCGGAAGTTGGGCTAAATGTCAGCATGAAGATGGTGTTGGGGGAGAGCGTCGTCATTAGCAGGGGGAGATAATCGGCGCTGCATTTTGGCCGCTCTGATGGGCATCTCGTTTGCATTATTCATTCTCCTTCCCTCTCTTTCACCTACTGTTTGTATCCCCTCCACCAGCTCAACACAAGCCAGGTGCTGGGCCTTATAGGAGCTCAACTCATCTATTATAGATGGGTAATTGTTTAATAAATGCAGGGCTGACCCTATTAGACCTATTACCTATGTGCTGCGCACCAGTGTGGCTAGCAAGTGTCTGTCCTTTTCCATATTCTAAAAGATCTGACAATCCCCTGTCAAGGACGTGAGGCTGCTTTGGCATGAGTAAGTGTCAGCAAGGGTGAGGACTTCGAAAAAAACCGAGAGGGGAAAAAATGGATACAGAGAAAAAAAAGAGACAGATGATGAAAAATACAGTAAATGCCTGTGTGTCTGCCAGTGGCCAGAGAAGAAATCACCTTCTCCTCCAAGGCTCAAAGGAGGCAAAGACAAAGGGCGTGTTATAAAGACGCTTTGCCTCTCATTACACCGACTCCTAATCTACCTCTGCCCTATCCCCGGCAATCCCTGCTGTGGGCGTTTGGAGGCTAAAGCTTCAAATGTCCAAAGCGGATTCATTACCTTAAATAGGACTACCAATGAGGCTGGTAAAATGTCACATTTTACTAACCTCGCGCAGCAGCCAGAGAGCTGAGCTTGGCTGACACCAGAGGTCAGTGTTGTCACAGATTTCACATGATGCCGGTTCACTCGCAAACAACGCTGAGCTTAAAGCAAGACACAGATGTCATAAAGGAGAAAAATATTTCAGGTAATAGAAATGAAATGATTAAGTTGAGTTAATTGCTCAGTAGCTGAGGCAAATCAGCCTCACTTATATCCAGGTAGTTACTTCTGATTCCCTGGGAAGATAGTTGGCTAACATGCTCTTAAATTAGTCTATGCAAATGAGGATAATACAAGAGGCAACAAGGATCGATTTTAAAGCCATGGACGGTTTACAGGGGCAGGAAGGTTGCCGATGACATATTTCTCTGTCACTGTTTGAACCGTCTACAACGCCTCCGTACCACTCTTTCGAATGACAGTTGTGCTAAATAAGTTATTCTTCAAGGAAAACAGAGCTCTCTTTCCTTTCTCGGCGAGTCAAAATACTTACTGAGACGTCTGTACAACATCACAGCGAGGAAGAAAAGGGGTGGTGGGGGAGTTCCGCCGCGCTGTGGCACGATGAAGTGATCTGGATGATGGCATGTCACCGGTTATTGGCTGGGCTGAGAGTGATTAACATGGGGTGTTAATTAGCAGGTCGTCGGGAGTGGGTGTGTGGCTACGACGACACGGCTTGGAAACAGCTTGGGCAAACACACACACACACGCCGCTCAGGCCTTCTCCTTCAATTAAAACGGATTTGACAATTAACACTGGATAAAAATGCTTTCATATGTTACCTTTAATTTAAAAAGCAAAAAGAAAAACGGAATTATTTCTACAGAAACACAATCGGATGATACGCTCAAGAAAATGACACTGATGGGAATAATGTCTAAATCATGACTTTTAATAATATAGAAGCTGCTCTCATTTATGTGAGGGATTAATGTCAAATCATGTCTTTTGAACAATGAACAGAGCAAATTTTTAGAATTTTATTTTTGGTTTTATTTTCAGGAAAAATGTATTTTTTGGAAAAATAACAAAAAAATAAATAAGATATTAAAGTTGCAAAAGTGCAAATCAATAATATTTCTGCCCATTTTTACAGAAATAGACCTGGGCACGAGGAACTCCAGCAGTAGGTTTGCGGTAATTCCGCCGAGTTGATTAAAGGCTTGAGAGGAGAGTGACGGAGCGACCGAGGGAGTCGAGAAGAGAGGAGGGAGGCAGAGAACGAGTCGAGCTCTTTCAGCCTGCCGATTAGGCAGCCGCACTCCAACTCGCATGAGGAAGGATTCTGCCGCAACTTCAATGGGCTTATCTGTTGTTCGGTAAATAATGCTGCAGCTGACAGTGGCCTCATCATCCGTGTAGCTAATGCTGCGCTGGGATTAGCTCCCTCAAATCAAAGCTTGCCACTGAGTGGGGGGGGGGGAGCTGCAAACAGTTTACAGGACCCTCCGCCCCGAGTGGAACAAATAAAATGCAATTAAGGAGAGACGAGGGCACGCAGGAGGAGCAGTTAGACATGGATGCACGCATGCTAACATCTGTAAACACGTGCTTTACCCATGCAAATGCCTCTTTGTTAAATACTCTGCTTTTTAATACCCAGAGAGACTAAAATACCCCCGTTTTTTTTGCTTATTACAGAATTTGTCATGTTCAGTTGGAGCTGTCATAGCTAGAACAGTGTGCGCTAATGTGTGTAATCTGCTTTGCAACACATCAATTATGATGGATATTGCTCCACCGCCATGCTTCCAGGGTTTTTCCACAAGCCTGCAGGGGAATCCGTCTTTTCTTGTTAGGCAACCTGTTTAGTAAATAATGATACACTTTGAGGCTTGCTGGTGTTGGATAACGTGGCTTGTGTGCTGCAG
Organism: Anablepsoides cearensis; assembly: GCA_032275365.1. Lineage (NCBI taxonomy): Eukaryota > Metazoa > Chordata > Actinopteri > Cyprinodontiformes > Rivulidae > Anablepsoides > Anablepsoides cearensis. Next base: position 11,668,911 of record JAUBOC010000063.1, read on the forward strand.
AAAAAGCGTGATAGCTGGCGCTTCGGCGTGTGAGATCAACTCGGGATAAAAGTAAAAAACAACAATGAAAAAATAAAAGAACGTTTACGAGCAGAAGGGAATTCAATCACGCCGGCACAGTGTCAAACCCTGAGAAACCTACAGAATCCATATGTAAGAGCAATAAATATTACCAATGACTGGTTAAAGTACTTCCAGAACGGTCTGGGTTAACAAGAAGGCAAAAGGTAAATATTTAGATCTTACACTGTGTCAAATAAAATTAATATTTTTCCAAATTTCTTTTTCCATTTCTGGGAAGGATGTTCTGGGGCGCGCATGGCTGTAACTCATCCTCCCCAACTCGTTCCTTCACCTTTCTTTAGGCTCTTAAGCAACATCAGCTCACGAAACTTCCCCTCCTTGCCTTATAATTTATGTTTCTTGACCTCGCGGTTGATCCAGAACAGGGCAGTGGAAAACACAGAAAAGAGCACCACAGATCTGATGTGCTCCAAAACCACTGGGTAATTTCTTTTTTTTCCTTCCTTTTCTGCACAGCCCAGATTTAAACAACTGCTAACGTTTGCTTGGCTTTTTCACTTGACCTTAGAAACACCCAAGACCCAATCCATAGGTTTACCAGTGTTTCTGAGGTACATGCTGACAAAACTCACAGGTGTTTGCAGGACTTCTCAGTTTAGGAACAAGATCGGCTAAACTCTCGGTCACCCCGCAACTCTGCTCAACCGGAGTAATCTTTTGACCAATATGGCTTAAAAAAAAGCTCTGCATCCTTTGGGAGCAGCAGCAGATCAAACGGTGTCAGATGCCCACCACACTACATTTCATTCAGCATGAAAAGAACAGGGAGATGGAGTTCCTTCAGTCCTAGATGAACATGTTCTTTAGTGTCCAACATAAAACTCCAGGGTCTCTGTCAGAGCCTTTTCTTTTCCTTGTTGTGTCCTCACACTTGGAAGTGTGAGAAAACCTGAAATGGCAGCTTCCTCTGAGATTGGGATATAGATCACTGGATATTCTATTTACTCCACGCGAGCTGCTCCCCGATGTCCCATAAAGCTGCTCGTCTCTGAACTAAAGCTGGAAGGGGTTTCAGGGTTAAAGCTCCCCTGCGACAGCTGTCTGAGTACCTGCTCAGCCTGTTTGTGTGTGGTTGGCCACGTGAACACACAGTTCTGTTGTGTTCTCCCCTTTCTCCAGAGTAACAGCTTTATTTATGGAGAGGCACTAGCGCTAACAGGCAGGTGATAAAGAAACAGATAGCACAGCCATCCAGTCCTTATGGCTTTTAAAACAGTGATAGAGTTTGGAGATTGTGGGGATTATGTGTGTGTGATGAGGCACAGCTCCCAGAGAGGAAAAAACAAAAAAAGACACAAACTAAAAGAATGAGGTAGATGAACTTCTCAATTTCATGTTTTTTCTTTTTCAGATGGTGTTTTTTTTTTCTCCAAATGACTTTTTCCATTAGTAATGGACTTTTTACGTGAGTCCATAAGCAGGTGATCAGGCCTGACTTGGAGTTTGGAACAGAAGTAACACTATTGATGTTTAGATCAGCAGAATGTAAGAAGTGCTTTTTTCAGCACTGGGCAGGCATATTTGTTTTTAGCACTTTTAGCTCTTATAGAACAAAATTCAGCTCAGCATCTGGAAAACTAATTGTGTTATAACATTTTTTAGGGTTTATTAAAGTTAATTGTTCTCTATATACTCAGTATCTTGACTTGAAGCTGAATAACATGAACGGCCCATCATAAGGCTCAGAATAAGATCAGAAAATAGAAACATTTTTATTTGTGACCCATCACATCAAACTGAGGATTGAACTCGGTACATTTTCAGATATGAAGTTTTTTGTTGTCTGTTTTATGAAGTGTTTTTTATTTGTTTAGGACTACGGATGAAATTTAGCTGTTGTGCTAATCCCGACGTGAATATTGATTAATGTGCACTGTCCTTTTAAATAAATAAATTAAATGAAATGAAATTCCTGGATCATCCTGAAGTCATGAGCTGCTCCAGAGATATGCCTTGATTTGTCTTGCCAATCAAGATAACCCATTAATATTTGCCCTGAATTCAATTTTTATGTTATTCTAATGAAGAATTGTTTATGTCATTTTAAAGAGGATACCTGAAAGAAATATGGATATTAAAATTTACAAGATGGAAAGAAAAAAGCTTTGCTAGCTCACAGAAAAATTATAAAAATTTGACAATGCATGACACTGAAAATGACAAAAAATGTAAGGCTTTTCTGCTCAAAATCATGTTTGTTTTTTTTGGTAGCTACTGCTAAAAAAGGGCCTTAAAAATTCTATACGATCATATTTCAGATATTTAATTGAAAGAATCCATAGATAATGTATTTATTCATTCTATTTTAACAAAGTGCAAAAGTTGCAACCAAAGCACGGTAGCTATTTGTCCACATTACCCTTTGTGACTTCATCCTCGGTTCGATGTGATGGCTCAGATATGAGCTCACGAATCACATGCTGTAACAAATTCCTGTTAGCTTGAGTAATGAATCATGAACAAACTTTTTTTTTTTTTTCAGAAACAACACCTGCTTTAAAACGCACATACTGTGTGTACACGAGCAAAGGTGGGACTCTAAAAACAGAAAATGAGGACATTTCCTCAGTTTTCCCCATGGCAGCGGCCTGCTGGACGAGCACGTTTCCTAAAAGTACCAGAACCTGTTGAATCCCACCGAATGCTTGCAAACTCTTCTGCCTCGCGTTTCTTTTCCACCCACCTGCCTGCAGGATATATAAAGTCTGAACAGGCGGCCGAGAGCTTTAACCTTTTTACCTCAGCGCACCTGCGCTTTAGGTGAACCCGTCATTAAAAACCTACAAACGAGCTGCCATTAAATGCGCCCGTCCGCCGTGTTTTTCTTTCTCGTTTAAGCCAGCTCCTGAGTAAACTCAACGGTTCTCTAGGGCGCTTTTCAGCGTTGTTTACCTGAATACCGAATGTGATTTACTATTCCGTCCAGCCCCAAAGACACTATATCGATGGCGTCTGACCGCGACCAACAGTGCATGACAGCAAAAACAAGGCTGCATTCAAGTTTAATGTAAACCAAATGCCTACACAAGAGCAAAGTACCTTTCAGAAAGCAGACTGCTGTCATCACAATCACCTCGTGTGTGTATAAAAAGAGACAGACCGAGGAAAAAAAAAAAGGAAGAGGTTAAGAGACTTCTCATAACTAAATATAGTGTCTGGCTTTTGTAGCCTCTGTTAGAGCCTATATTTCAATCTGACCCTCATCTAAAAAACAAAGCAGGAGCTTCTATTTATCTTTCTCTTTTTTTAATATTTATTTCTAAATTCTGCGACCTCTGCTTTCACTGCGTCTAAATTTACCGTTAGGACAACAGAGAGCAGGCTTCTAACGTGCATCATCTCCGTAAACAGCTCATTTGTTAGTGGAGATGTTACACTCGTTGTCATGCCGAGGTCTCATCTTGTTTTGCCAGGTGGACACCCCCCTCTTTTCCTTCCCCTCCTGCGCCGGCTGCCTGTTTTGATCCAAAGCAGCTGGTTGGACGTGATACCCGTTTAGTCTGAGAAATCAGCTTGTGCAAACAAACACCTCGTCGGCACAGACCGGTGCATCTGCCAACTATTACAGCCTGCGTATCTGCCTCGTATCAGCCTCTCGTGCACAAAAAAAAAAAAAAAGCCAGATGCAGTTTCATCTGACAAATAAATAAAACCGACCTCAAGGATCATTATTCATTATTAGCAGTGATTTGACTGAAGGAGGGGCAGTTTACAAAGTGAACCCGCACAGTACTAGATTGACCCAGCTGATGTAATCCTCTTGGGAAATGCCTTACTTCTCGCAGGTGTGGTGGGTTACGCACCTGACAGGAAGGTTAGAAGACATGTCTTTAGGATATGTTATTACCCCATATGGAATGTGTTCATTTTCATTCATTTATTCAACCTGTCATCAAACCAAAACCCCAGCTGAAAGTCAGTCTGAGACGAGACTCAAACTTATGGAAAACTCTTGTAGTTTTCCTGACACATACAAGGTACAAACATGCCGCTGATAGCTGTGTGTTGTCAGTCATTCAAATGCAAAAGTGCCAGGCTGATGAGAAAAAGTGCTGCGTTAGGCACCTTCCAAGTGTCACAGCGGTTGAAGTTAACTTGTAGGCCTATACTGAGCACTTTTCCCCCCAGAGAGCGAAATTGTTACAAAGTAAGGCAGAGCTTTTGTGTTGATGGAGTGAAACTGAAAGCCGCTATGGTTGGTTACAACAACTTGAAGCTTGAAGAGGCCTTGCAGCGGTGTCACGGAGATGGGAGAGAGGAGAGCACAAAAGACAAATTGGAAGGTAAAGAAGAAGAGGAGTGAAATGGGAAAAAAAAACGAATAAAAGAAGGGTGTGAGCGCAAATTAACGTGGCTTTATGTGGACGGGTAAAAAAGCAGGGTGGGTATTGGCATGTTTTCCTTGGCACCCTTGACCAGAAAAGCAGCCGTGAACTGAAAGGTCTAAAAGTTAATTACATCAGTTCTCCAAGCCAAAATAAATATCATTCCCTGACGAACTCAGGAACACTTCCTTGACTCGTTTGCCTCTCAGCAGGCGACGCACCTGCCTCGACTCAGATATAGTATCTGAGCAATAATGAGCCGGATTCAAATCCTCGCGAAGCGTTTCATCTTTGAGTCACTGAAACAGATGCTACTTTCTGTTTGAAACTAATCATGTATAATTTGCATAAGAGGAATTTAGAAGGTCTGTTCGACAAAAAAAAAGGTGAAATCTCTGACCTCACGAACATCCGACTTAACTGTGTTTTTGTCTCTCTGTGAGACTGTCCTCATATTCCTCGGAGGAAACCGTTAATTTGACCTTGCTCCTGAGAACTGCTCCTGGTCTTTCTTGCTTCTTAATCATTCCTAATTTCCCAGAACACCTATGGGTGGCCTTCCTCGCTCACAACTTTCAACAATCCAGGCCCTCCGGACTTGCCTTCGCTGCCAAGCTTTGTCAAACCCCGGCTCCTCGAAGACCGCAAAAGGGCTTCCAGCGCCGATCCAACCCCAAGCTGCCAGACCACCGAAGCTCAGAGCAATGCCGACATGCTATCACCTTGTACACTCAGTTGATCCCCTGAACATTAACATAACCCGATACCTCTGGTCAGCCTTTACAGAGAGCAGAAAAAATTTTGACACTTGTCAAATCAAGGAAACAGAGAAATGCATACTTAATTTGAATTTGCTGTGCAAAAAGACCTTTACATAACAGATTATTAATCCTCTGCTCATGCTGGTTTCAACTGTTTGGCTTCCAATTGTTGTCTTAACTTCACTATAAATAGCATTAGATTGATCAGACAGTCCAACATAAAAATAAATACCAACTTAAACTCAACTTTGGAGGAAACCATGTACATCAATTTAAATATGTATTTACTTGTTTATTACTAAATTATTTCTACCTATCTATATTAATTTGGCAGCTTTAGTTTTTTGTTAAGATGAATATTCTATCCAGTAGATGACATATTTTCATATTTCATATAGCAGTAGAAAAATGTATATTTTTACTAGAGTGGGATTCTGCATAATCACTGTTAAAATGTGAATAAATTATTAAATGTCTCAAATTCACATCAACTTCTTAAATGTCTGTTTGTGTCACTGACTTGTAACTGTTGTTTACAATGTTTTTCCCACTTCTTCTTTTTCTTCTAGTTTTAATCTTATAATCTACATTACCAGAAACCATTTATAATAAATATTTATTTTTGTGCATAGATGTGGATGGCTGGAGGTTGAAGTGTAGTAATGATGCAAATTCTATACTGAGATAATTGTTTTATTTAATTTGTACTAGAAGTAAATCCATTTCATTCGCTGATATTGGCCACTCATAAAAACAAATGGCGATTGACCTAGTCTGTAATCAGTTAAATAAAGATGCAGCAGAAGCTGCTACAGCCAACTCCCTCTAACAATTACAAGTGGCTACAATTTATTTATTTATTTATTTATTTATTTATTTATTTATTTATTTATTTA